>PITA01022961.1:0-29206 GCA_004023965.1 Spilogale gracilis | reverse complement strand
TCACTTAGGACTTTTGCTTTTGCCTGCCATGGTCCCTAGGACACGGGTGTGAGTAACACAAGGTCCGATGGTGCCACACAGTGAGATACCCGGGCAAGGTGCTCCGGGCAAAAATCATTCGCTATCCAGCATCCCCAAGTCACTCGCTTACTTAGCCAATATTTCTGGGCACATACGGAGTGCCAGGCCCTGTGCTAGAAGCTAAGAATATAGCCCCTAACAAGGCAGACAGGTTCTCTCTGCTCCCAAGGAGCTTCTGCCCCAGAGGACGTGGACCAGAGTTACCTGTCAAATGATAGATACGTGTCCTGAACCCAGACTCAAGTGGTCAGAGTTGGCTTCCTGGAGAAAGGGAAATGGAACCTAGGGTTTGAAGAATGAAGAAAACTTAGGCAAGAGCTTGTGCAAGATGAGGGAGTACGGCTCCCCCAAAATTAAAGTTGGCCGTCTGTTTGGAGCCAGCCAGGCCAAGAAGCAGAACGCAGCTAGAGGCGGTGGCGGGGCCTAGACCACATGTTCATCAACTTAAGATGCTTGAACTGAAACCCAAGGGAAAGGGGGGCACCCTGTTGGACCCAGAGGAGGTGTCCAGTCCTATTTGGTTACTGGCTGCTGAGTGGTCAGTGAGCGAGGGCCAGGGGAGGCTGGTTGGAGGCTGCTGCAGCAACCCAGGGGAGCAGTGATGTATCCCTGAGTTACGGCAGGGACTGGGGGGCAGGGGAGGTGATGGGGAGCACAGGGCCTAGATTAATGGCCCGGGGCTTGCTGGCTGCCCAGCCAGGGGAGAAAGCTGCTGCAGAGGGGATGTGAGGAGGTCTCAGAGAGGGGGTGATGGCCAAGGTGAGTTGGTGGCGTGGGTGCCTCCACCGATTGGCCAGGTGGGGACGCGGGGGAGGATGGAAGTCCAGGCAAGGCCAGCCGCATGGGGGTGTCCGGGGAAGCCTGTCCCAGCTCAGAGGGCTTGGCTGGCACAGCTGGGTGGCTGCTCCAAAACCCTGACCCCTGTCTCCCTTCCCTGTACCCCTGAATCTGTCTGGTGGACACCGGGGAACGGGCTCAGAGCCACATGGCAAGAGAAGTTCAGCCTTTAAAGCTAAAACCTGCCACCGTATGTTCTCATCCTAGATTTTGCCTGTCCCCAGAGGGGTGGGGGCAGCTGGTACTGGGCCGGAAGCCTGCTGGTGCTCGAGGCCACGATGCTCAGCACGGGCACGCCAGGCCCCGCTCCCGACCACCTTCACTCTGTTCACACTCGCTGGGAAGGCTCGGCTGCACACGAGGCCCTCCAGGCTCCTCCGTGACTGCCTGGCCTTGCGGGGGGAGGGGTGGGCAGCCTGGTGCTCACAGCGCTCTCTGTCTCTCTCTGTCTCTGTTTCTATCTCTCTTTGTCTCTGTCTCTCTGTCTCTCTCTGTCTCCATCTCTGGAATGTCTTTGTCTCTCTCTGTCCCCATCTCTGGAATATCTTTGTCTCTCTCTTTCTCTGTATCTACATCTCTCTCTCTCTCTTTCTTTCTGTCTCTGTCATTCTCTGCCTCTCTGTCTCTTGTCTCTCTTTCTGTCTCTGTATCTCTGTCTCTGTCTCTCTCTGTCACTCTGTCTCTCTCTCTGTCTCTATCTCCATCTCTCTCTGTCTCTCTGTCTCTGTCACTCTCTACTCCTCTGTCTCTTGTCTCTGTCTCTGTCACTCTTTGTCTCTGTATCTCTGTCTCTGTCTCTATTTCCATTTCTCTGTCTCTCTGTCTCTGTCTCTGTCTCTCTCTCTCTCTCTGTCTTTCTGATTCCCTCAGTCTCTCCTTCTCCTGTTCTCTCTCTTTTTGTTCATTCTGTACAGAGGAGACCTTGGAGAGGCCCTGTAACTCGGCAGGTGCTCTGCCCATCGGCAATCCCCTACACGTTGCTCTGTAAATGCTCGTGTGATTCAGGGGCTGAAATTCCAGCTCCAGCCTCAGACTGGGTGTTCCTTCAGGAGAAAAGGACCGTGTCTCTCCATCAGATGAGAACCCATGAGGGCGAGGACTTAATTAAGGGAAATTATTAAAGACAGAGTAAATGCCCCTCTTCATGTTGGATCATAGACCCGTGTAGTTGAAATACCTTTGAAAGAAGCAAAAATTATGGAGTAAAAAGAGGATGTCCATAGAGTTAGAGCCAGGTTGAAATCTGAGCTTTGCCATTTACCAGTTTAAGCCTCCCTGGGCCTCAGTTTCCTTCGGTGCTACTTGGAGATAGTAACTCCTACCTCACAGAGCTATAAAAGTTAATGTTCCCAGTCCACAAACACAGAGTGTCTACCATGTCGCAGGAACTCTGCGAGGCACTGGAGTACAATGGTGAATAAGACAAATGACATCCCTGCTCTCGTAGGACTGGGGTGGGGAAACAGACCATTAATTAATCAATTAGCAAGAAAATATCAGACAGTGATAAGTATGATATAGGTAATTTAGGATGATGTGAAAGAAGGTAACTGGGACTTCTTAGATTGGCTAGTCTGAAAAGGTGTCTTTTAGGGAATAATACAAAAACTTGTGTTTTTGTATGGGACAAGGAGCCATGCAAAGATGTAGGAGATGCAGGGAGGACACCTACAGAGGGGAAGAGCATAGGTGCTCTGCCCAGAGATCAAACGTGTGCCTAGAACATGGAGGGCAGAAGGAAGAAAGACATAAGTCAAAGAGGAGGCAGTGATACCTCACATAAGGCTTTGTAGATTTACAAAAGAGTTTTTCATTGAAGTGTAGTCAGTGCACAATTATAATGTAGCTTCAGGTATATAACCTAGTGATTCAACATTTATATACATCACACGATGCTCACCATGTGAGTGTAGTTACTTCTGCCACTTTACAAAGTGATTACAGTATTATTGACGGTATTCCCTAGGCTGCACTTTCCATCTCTGGAGATTCGTTTATTTTATAACTGGAAGTTTATACCTCTTAATCCCCTTCACCTATTTCACCCACCTCCCAACACCCTTCTCTTCTGACAACCCCCCGTTTGTTCTCTGTGTTTGAGTCTATTCCTGTTTTGTTTAGTTTGCCCATTTGTTTTATTTTTTTGGATTCCACACATAAGTCAAATCATGCAGTATTTGTCTTTCTGTGTCTGACTTGTCTTACTTAGCCTGAAACCTCCTAGGTCCATCCACATTGTTGCAAATGGCAAGATCTCATTCTTTCCTCTGGCTGTGTGTGTGTGTGTGTGTGTGTGTGTGTGTGTGCACATACCACATTTTTTTTTCTTTATCTATTTGTTTATAGATGGACACTCAGGTTGCTTTGAGGACTTTGTAGATCTTCTTCACAGTAGAATGTGACACTGAGTATAGAGTGTCCAACGGGGAACAACATGTTTTGAAAAGGATCCAAATTTATGTTTTGAAAAGAATTCTCTGGTTGTTGTGCAGAAACTGGACTGTAGGAGGGTGTGTGAGTCAGGCTTGGTTGTAGCGCATTAGCAGAATCCCCTCCTGGGTTCTGTGGCTTGATGCAGCAAAGGTTTCTGTTCCCAGAAAGTCGGATGTGGGTCATGCCTCTCCAGGGCAGCTTTCCTCCATGAGGTGACTCAAGGATCTAGGCTCATTTTGTATTGGGGTTCTTCCCTCTCGTCATGCACTTAACCACCGCCGAAAGGGGGCACAGAAGCAAGAGAGTCATGTGATTGCTCTCAGGGGCCAGTCTGGAAGTGGCTTAGGTCATTTCTGCTTGTACTGTATTGGCCAGCACCCAGCCACGTGGCTGCAGCTGTGCAGGAGGCTGGGAAATGGAGTTTCCCTGGCTGTGCAGGAAGAGGACAGCACTGTGAGAGATGGTGACCACCCTGCACTGTCTCTACTAAGGACGGGAGCCAGGAGAGAAGGGTTAGGAGGCTCTCACAGCCTCCCAGAGGAGAGAGGTGGTGGCGTGGATGCAGGTGGTGGTGATGGGGATGTAGAGAAGTGGAAGGTGTACCATTGATACAATACCGGGTACCATGCTGGAGTGGTAAGCCCCCACAGGACCATCACTCTTATTACAATCTCTTACAATGAAAACATTGAAATGTTCCTTCCCAGGATGGACTCAGATTCTCCTAAGTGTCCTTTTCTCTGATTCTAAAGGTTAATGGGTTGAGGTACTCTCTGACAAACACTTTAAACGACGTGATCCTGTGGGGGCACCTGGGTGGCTCCGTTGGTTAAGCTTCTGACTCTTGGATTTGGCTCAGGTCATGAGCTCATGGGTTGTGGGATCAAACCCCATGTCGGGCTCCATGCTTGGTGGGCGGTCTGCCTGAGAGTCTCTCCCTCTGCCCCTCCTCTCACACGTTCATGTGCTTGCATGCACCCACTCTCTCTCAAATAAATAAATCTTAAAAAATAAAAAGACATGAGCATAAGATCCTGAAACCTTAGCCTTGGCATGGCTCTTAGAATTGTGCATGTCTACCCGCTGCATTTCTCAGACAGAAAGAGTCACCCAGAGGAAGCTATAGACTTGCCCCAGCTATGGAGGAGGTCAGTAGCTAAGCAGAGGCCAGGGGTCTGAGCCAGGACCCAGGTCTGCACACACCCCTCCATGCCTCTCTATGCAATCAAGTGATGTCTGGATTTCTCTTTCTTCAGCAAGACGCAGAGCTATGGAAGTAAGACTTGAGTGGAGGATGTGGAAGGGGGGGAGGGACTGAGGTTTGCTTACCCAGGCCTGCTGTTCCTCTCTTTCCTGTCTCTGTGTTCCTGAGAAACAACATATGCAGTGTGAGAAAGACCATGAGTTCTAATCCACGCTCTGCCACCTCCTCACCATGACATTTTCAGTTTGTTACTTAACCTTTTTAGAAAAGGGGGCTAATGACACCAGCCCCATGGGGTTGTCATTAGGACTGATGAGATTGTGTAGGTTAAAAGGCCTAAGCTTAGAGCTTGGCACTTCGGGCATAGGTGGGAATAATTACTGGAAACAATTGCCTAGCCTCTTTTTGTCCCTACCCCTCTGGGTGCAGAGTCATTTTGCCAAAGCTCCTCCAGGATCAGGACAGGTTTAGGAGTCCACTCTGCCATGATGAATGCTTCCTCCTTCCCTGAGAAATAGACAGACTTTCCTGACATCTTTATCCATTATTTGGGGCCCACTGGGCCTTGTGGTAAGATGCAATTGAGCATCCTTGCCACCATGTCTAGAAATCAAAGAGGCCCCAGCAAACTCAACTTTCCCTAGTTGTCTAAGGGACTGTACCCTTTTCTGGCCCCAGATGTTCTTAGCTAGGCTTCTGTCATTTGCACTGGATCAAATTTAGAGTATAGGAGCCTCTTAGCAGGTGCAAGTGCCCCCTTTCATCTGTCCATGGTCCTGACTGGTAACTTCCACGCTGGATCCTGCCAGTCCTCAGGATCCAGCATAGGTTCTCAGGGGTAGTTCAATAAAGAGAATTTTAAAGCCTTTTAATGCTTAGCAGGGAATCTATCCTTTGCCAAAGCACCAGTTAAAGGTATAGGCCAGTTCAACATGACTTTATTACTAACATTTTATCTTTGAAGAGGAGGCATGGGGAAGGGCAGACACTGAAGGCTCTGGGACAGGCATCTTAGCTCCCCTGGACAGGACTCATCTACAATTACCAGGTACTCCCCTAGAGCCTCCATGGAGAAGCCAAAGTACTCCTTTACTTTGTCTCTACCCTCAGGAGCTCTCAGAGCAGTGGAGAGATATGAAACAGAGGGGTGAGACTGGTCAAGGAGGATGTCCTGAAAGGGGCAGACTTTAAGTTAGGCTTTGAAGGTAGGGACGATTAGGCCAAGGCAGAGAGAAGCCCTCCAGGGGGAGAAGGCAGGGTTAATGGGGTAATTGATAACATTTGGAGGCACTTTCTATGTCCCAGGAACTGTACTGAGCATTTTATAAATGATCTCTAATCTCTCCAATAACTTTGGGACATAGGTTCTGTTATCATCACCATTTTGTTGATATAGAAACTGAGGCTTAGATACTTCAGCCAGTTCATGCTTTGGGTAAGTATTGAAACCTGGACTAGAGCCCAGGCAGATGATCCATGTTTCTGCTTTTAACTCCTGGGTTGAGTAGCAGGAGGAGAGGTGTGATGGGGTCATGAGTATGGGATTCATGAAACGTAGACTTTGTGTTTATCTGAAGCCCAAAGGTCCCCATGTCCCTCTTTCTAAGCCTCCCAAGGGCCTTTTCCCCCTCATTTATCTCTCCATCCACCCATCCGCCAGCTCTAGATCTACTACCTAAACTGACCTGCTGTAGGCCCCAGGTCCTCTTACCAATTGTCTTTCCCCTCCTGTTCTAGCAGCTGCCTTCGGAACTATTACTCCCAAAGGAATCTGTGTCAGGTGGCTGATGGTCTTGAAATTTTTCATCGACCACCAAAGAGACTGTTTAGATCACTGCCTACACTACTCCTGACTTAGGTTGCCTAAGGCTAGTGGCTCTGTCCCACTTCTGTAATCTTCCAAAGAGACTTTATCTATGCCTCGAGCCCATAAGACTGTGGTGATCACTCAGGTGTTTGACCATCCATTTACCTCATCCATCCATCCATCCGTCTATCCATCTTCCATTCATCCATCCATCCATTCATCCATCCACCTATCAGTTCACCCACCCACCCATTCACCCATCTATCTAACACATATTTTGGACTAGTAACCTTATCTTCCTTACACTGGGCCCTTGGCACTGTAGACTAGGACTTTTGTAAAAATTGGAGAAGTTAGTTCATAGCCCATCCCTCTCTAGGCTTTGTCAAATGATAGATGCTCTGATTCCACTAAGTGAAATGTACTGGCCCTGGATCTGTCCAGACCGATCTTCCAGGCTTTAGCTCTTTGTGCTATAGAAAAGTGATTGAAGTGTGCCCCATTCATATTACAAGTGAAAAACTGAGCTTTGGAGATAGAGCTGAACAATGAAGATTCAAACCCCACCCTTAGTGCCCTGGCTACCTGCTCAGTGCCCATCCAGCTTGGTGCCCCTACTGTTCTTATGGAGCTTTTGTCGCATATTCAAGCAGAGTAGCTTTTGTCAAGCCCAATATTGCCCACAGTTCTGTGCAGACCTGCTCCAAGCCCTGTGGTTATTGGCAGACACCCTGATGGGACACATGGGTGACAGAATAAAGACTTGAGTCCCTAATCCTGATTATGGTATCATGCCCCACACTTTCTCATGGCCTTCCCCTTTCCCTATGCTCCTCACCCTCATTTCCGTGACTGTGTCCATCTATGTTCTAAGTCACTCCCTCTCTCTTTCTCTGTACCTCCCTCTTGATTCTTCCCTGTTTCCCTTTTCTGCTTCCCTCTTCTTATTTGCACCCTGACACTCATCCTTAAGCACCATCCTCCTCACTTCCCACACCCACTAAGCCCTGCTAGTTCCATTTCTTAAATCTCTCTCTATTGTGTCCACTGCCTTCCATTCTGAGGTCTCACCTACAAGTCTGCTCCCCCATCACTCTGGTCAGAATGATTGTCACCTCCTGACCTGCCCAGTTGTATGGGCTTGCCTATCCCCAATTCATGCAGCTAGAGGGAACTTTCAAGATGCATATCTAATCATATCATTCCATTGCATAAAGTCCTGAAGCAGCCTGCTGTTGGCCTCAGAATGGAATCCAGCTCTCTTCCATGCCATAGAAACCCCTACAGAATCCTGCCCCTGCCCACCTCCCCACCTCATCTTTGTCCAGCTCCCAACCAGACCCTCCCACCTGACCTCCAGCCCTAGGGAGCTTCTTTCAACTCTTCAAAAAAGCCATGGCCTTTTCCTGTGCTGTCCCTCTCCCTGGAACATGTTCGCTCTCCTCTTACCCAGGTTAGTCTGACTCATCCTTCAGTTGGGCAGTTTTTCCTCCACTCCCAAATCTGGGTTAGATGCTCTGCTCTGCATTTCCATGATCTCCTCCGCTTCCTCTAAATCACAGCACTTATCAAAGCGAATCTGAATTGCTTGTTTCATTGTCTGCCTCCACTGAGGAGCCACAAGGGCTTAGAGTACAATAGGCCTACTACTTAGTACTTAGTACTTAGGCTTTCCCAAAAGAAAGCGTAAGGGTGGATCCCTAAGTCAGGCTCCCAGATGAGCAAGGTGCCAGGGCTCTACAAGGCTCTCTTGGGAGCTGTCCATGGTGCTGCCGGCTCCCGCGTTTCATTGAGGAACAGCCTTGCTCAGGCATCACCTCGGAGATGCCCTCTGCTCCTGGTTATTTCCCACCAGGAAGGCTTGGTCTGACCTAAGTTCGCAGTCTGCTCCACCTGATGAATTTGAGTCTGCCTTTATGTGGAAAGTTCAATGGGAAAGCTTCAGGCCTCCTGATGCCACACCTACCTCTTGGCATTTGGCCAGATTTCTCAGAAGGAGGGGCCATCCCAGCAACAAATAATTTAAGAAAGAGTTTCTCTGTCTACTAGCCTAATCCCCCACCCTCCCTCTCTGAGTTTCAGGGAAATAGAGACCTAGTCCCCTTTCCTGAATCCCTGGCTCAGGGTCCAGTAAGGGCCCTCTCTCCATTCAGGTTCTTTGCTCCACATTGTGCAAGGAACCTGCTCGCTATCTCTTTAACTCACCCATCTCAGTTGTTTCCCCTTTTCCTCTCAAATTCAGCCCTCTTTGTAATATTGGATTAGCCCACTTTCTTGAAAGCTGATTTCTATTTGCATAATCCTTCCCTCTCGGAGTCGAGTCGCTAGGCCTTCAGTGATAAGCCGATGGGCCAGGGCAGTCAAGCAAATTATACATTTTACTCTGAACAGCCGCTGAAAGTGGAGGAAGTTATTTTTTAAAGAAGACACACTTTGTTTTTACCTCCACATTCCTTTTGACCAGTTGTGCCAGCCCAGTTTGGGTGTGCTAGCTTACATTTCCTGGAATACTTAGATCCTAACTAAACTGCAACAGACAGGATGGAAGTTAGAACTTAGGAAGGACTTCCTAATAGTGTTAGAGGAGAGAACGCATGTGAAAATCCCTGGTAATGACAGCGCATTACACTTTATCTATAGAAAGCACATCTGATTTTTTCCTCCCTGTGAGATCCTATAGGCACCCAGGAGAGGCATCTCTCCCAAGGGATAGTCTAGACTTCCAAAGCTTAGACAGGTGTGGATAGAGCCGAAAATAGAGAAACTGAGCCCAGTTGTCATAATGCCCAACTCACTGAGCTTAATTCCAATCAACAAACACCCACGGCCTACTATGTGGCAGAGGCACCCAGCCTACAGGCCAGTGAGCTTTTTATTGAGGACCTACTGTGTGTCCATCCACAAATTACAGCCCTGGGGGATTTAGCACAGACTCCAGACCACTAAAGAGAAGGGGATGGAAGAAGAGCCAAGAGGAAGAAATCTTTTATCTCGATGGTGTCTTCTTCTTGCCCAACACCAGGACAGAGGATACAGTAGCCCCTCTCCCCTCTCCTTGAGCCCTTCCCCTGAGCATTTTCTGAGGGGCCCACAGGCAAGGTGGCAGTCTCCGACTTGCTTACAAGTGAATGACACTTTCCATGGAAGCGAGGCTGCAGGACCGCTGAGCTATATTTGTACAACTTGTAAATCAGCATGTCAGGCTCTCCTGCAAATTCCGGGAACCTTTTGTGTAGGGAGGCATCAGCTCAGCTGGTCCTTTCCCAACGGCCAGAACAGCCACACTCCTTGACGTGCCTCAGGCCCGCCAACTCCCTAAGGTTACACCCTCATCAAAGACAAGTGAATCTGGAAGGGATGGAGGGGGCAAGGGCTCCCTTCCTTGCATTGGGCTTTGCTCTCTGCAAAATCCTTTCTAGGGGATGTTTGGGAATTAAAAGGATTTCTATCCACCACACTTATTCCTTGGAAGGCGGTGCCTTGAGCAAAGCTAGAAAGGATGGTAGAAAGAGCACAGGACTGGGAGCTGGGAAACCTGGCCTTGATTTTTGTCCCTGTTTGAGCTTGGGTGTGTCTGAGCCTCAGTTTCCCCATGTGTGAAATGAAGACTGTTGTAAGAATGTTTAAGGACAGTGTTATTGCAGGAAGAGCTCAGAACTTCCACTGTGCGAGTTCAGGCAGTTTGCTCCACCTCACTGAGACTCAGTTTCCCCATCTATGGAAAGGGGAAATACTTCCTTCCATATGATTTTGTGAGGATTGTATGCACACTGACATCAAGTTTCTGGGGCAGTGCTTGGCACCTGGTAAGGTCTCAATACCCTTCATCTCTCCCCTTCTGGTGAATCTGGTTTCCAGAGAAGCTTTCTGCAACCAAATGAGTGTTCATCTGAGTTTCACGGTGCGCAAAGCCAGGCATGGCGCCAGGCACAGCCCCTCTCTCTGTCCTTCTCCCCTCAGCCTCTGGTGTGGCCCTTTTGAAAGCAGGTAAAACACCAATAAATTTTGAAAGAAAGGAAATGAGCCTGGCTGCCGAATCTTTGGATGAATAAATAAAACAGCAAAATGGAAAAAGATCACCCCAGAGTTGGGCATCTGCCAGATCCCCTTGAGGCTAGGATGTACTGCTGAGGCCAGTTTATGAGAGAAAATTTAGCTTATTGCAAAGACCAGGCACTTTGGGGTCTGACTGGCTTGAGTTTTTGTTGTTGTTCTCATTGTTTTTTGTTTTGTTTGTTTAAGAGAGAGAGCATGGGAGGGAGGGGCAGAGGGAGACAGAGAATCTTAAGCAGTGAGTTTGGAGAGCCTGAGATCATGACCTGGGCTGAAATCAAGAGTCAGACACTTAACCAACTGAGCCATCCAGGGGCCCTGAGTTTGCATTCCTGATTCTTCCCTTTGGACCTCTCTGTGAAGCTGAAGAAGACCACTCTGAGCCTCAGTTTCTTCATCTATGAAATGAGGAGATCCATACCCACCTTATAATGGTCAGGATTAGAAAGAAAGTGTCTGTCAAAGTTCATGGCATACACTAGGTGCTCACTACAAGCTAGTATTCCACCCTCTTCCGGGAGCCCCCAAGACTATGGAACAAAAGAGGGACTTTTCATAAATGAAATCATCTGTGTCGATTTTAGGGGACAAAGAGGAGGTCTGAAAAAGGACAGTGGACTCAGTACCCAGGAAACTCTTGATGGAAGTCCACCCATGAGCTGCCTTCATTTCACCTTCATCTTCCCAGAAACGTCTAGCCTCCCTCATGCCACTGAATAGAGTTTGCTCTCTTGATATTTCACATTAAAGAACAGGAAGGGCAGGAGTGTGAGGGTTCACAGGTGTGTTTGTATTTAGGACAGGGAAGTTGCACCCGTGTTTTGGGCTGAGGACCAGGAGCCAATGGATGGGAGAGCTTGAAGGCGGAGGTGGGAAAGGATGAGGAGCAAGGCCCCAGCCCATGTAGGACAGGATGGGCTCCAGCGCTCTGGAGGAGGGGCGGCTGCGGGAAGGAATGGGAGTGCACGTGCAGTAGGGCAGGATGGCACTCCAAGCAATGCATCGACTCTGCTGACAGACAAACCTGTGTCCAGACTCCAGCTCTGTCACACGCCAGATGGGTGGCCTTGGTGAGATCCCCTCGTCTCTGAGCCTCAGCTTCCTCTCTTCTCAAATGGATACAGTAGCAGCCACCTTATCTATGTGGAGTGAGTTTAAGAGAAGCTTCTGGTACAGTGCTTTGCATTTGGGATGTTCTTTCCTCTCTGGGCTAGAGGAATGCAGAAGGGGGTGAGGGAACAGTCAGGAAAGGGGCAAGAAAGAACAATGCTGAGGTGGTCCTAGGAGGAAGAAAAAGTCCAATGTCTTTTCCCGAATGACTCCTTGTCAGTGTCAAGGGGAAGGGCCAGGTGGCCAGTCCCGGGTACCCTGGTCAAGAGCCAAGAGGTCGAGAGACATGGGCAGGGGCTCTGGTTCATGCTTGGAGCCTGCGTACATGTGCTGGTTTTGGCTTGTGTGGGCTTCATCCACATGATGCTTAATGAGGTCACTTGCATGAGGGAATGTGTTGGGAATCCGTGAGCGATCAGGAGATGGAACCCAGGTGAAAAGACTGGGGTGAGTTCTTTGCCTTCAGGCCAGACGCAGCCAGAGCAACCTTATGCTGTTTCGAATGCAGGGTCAGCTGGGGGACCCTGGGCCAGCTAACCGCACTTGGCCTCAGCCCTGCATATCAGGTGGCTAACCGCTGCCCCTCCTCCCGGGACTGGATGGCACAGTTACATGAGTTGACACCTGTGAAGCTGGCCCAGGAAAAATGCCCCATCATGTCAGATGAGGAGGAGCAGCAAGGGGAGAACGTCAGTCAGAGGCTGGACTGGAAGGACCTGGCACTTGGTCTCAACACCTCCTCACCTTTACCTCGAAGATCCCATAGAAAGAGCTGGGCAGAGGTCTGTCTTAGGTAGGTTTCCCCTGAACCGCTGCCCCCGCACCAAGATTGGACAACAAGTCATTTATTCCAGAGGTGATCCCAGGGGGTGTTTTCGGAAGTGGGATCGTGGCACAGGGCAGTGTGCCAGCTGGTGCATAGTGTGTTATTGAGCAAGTGGGAGCTGAGGTTTAGCACCCCCGCCCTCCCCCGGCAGGGGGCTTCGGGACATGCTGTCGGGGACGACCTGCTAAAACCTTAGTGTGCATTGGAATCACCTGACAAGGTTTTTTGTTTGTTTGTTCTTATTTAAATTCCATCAGGCAACTTACTGTACATCGTTAGTCCCAGAGGTGGTGTTCAATGATTCGTCAGCTGCATATAACACCCAGCGCTCGTCACATCACGTGCCCGACCCAATGCCCATCACCCAGGTACCCTATCACCTGATGAGGGCTTTAGAGAGTCTGGTTCTCTAGGTCCAGGACAGAGGCCAAGAGTTCATGTGTCCAAGCACCTCCCATGTACTGCAGAAGCCACACGTGGGACAGTGGTGAAGACCACATGCCTAGTGACCCCGCCCCACTAAGGCTGGGGACGCTGGTTCTTGATCCACCCACTCCCTGGCTGCTCTTACAGAGGGCAGCTTCCAGGGTATGAACACTCTGCAACTCGGGTAGCCAAGCCCCAGGCTGGGGCAGAGGGTGCAGGGGCATATAGCCGTGGGCGCTCAGTGGGTGTGCAGGCGTCTGCCACAAGGTCAGAGGGCCGGGCTGTGAATCTTGGCTCTGTCACCTGTCACCTGCAGCACTCAAGTTGAGTCTATAACCTCTCGAGTGTCCTCCTCCAGGAAATGGGACTGGTGATCACAATGTCAGTGTTCACAATGGGATTTAATGGGGTCAGTCTAGTGTGCGTGTCTGACACACAGTAGGTGCACAGATGTGTTTTTGGAACCGGTAGCAGCACTGTTGCTGAATGGCTGTGAGCGAGCTTTGATCCTACAGGCCAGGGACCCGTGCAAGTCCCATCTGTGTGCCTGCTTCGCTCCTCACTGCCTTGAAGATGTAATCGTGTATTGAAGGAGGGTCTTCTTTTTTTGCTAAGAAGCAACTTCTTTCCGCCCCGGGAAAGCTTTAGCAGAAACCCAGCCTCATGACCCGGCGTGCTTTCCAGGGGGCTCCTGGGGCAGGTCTGCACCTCGAGCGATGGTTGGCAGCGGCAATCACACACTGAATGATGTGGCAATGGGACAGACCCACCACCTTCCCCCCATCCCAGGCCAGATCTCAGCCCTCCCTCCCCACTCCCTGCCCTCAGCATCTCGAAGAGGAAGGGGGAGAGTTCTCGACAGCTGCATGGTGAGGAGTCAGCACCTGCGGGACATAGGCCAGATGTGTGGGTCGGGGAAGGGGATAAGTAGTGCAGAGCTGAGAACCTAATACTGGCATCCTAATACCGGAAATGGCCCTAAATGCCCAGGACAGGCTGTACTTTCCCAAGCCGGTCCTCGCTTAGGACTACCATGCTGAGTTGAACCTGAGGAAAGAGAAGGAAGATTCTGGAGTTCTTCTGGTCCCCCCACTTCACTACTAGGTGTGTCGTGGAAGCAGTATGGCTCCGAGCATCGGGGTTTGGGCCCAATTCTGCCTCTTTCTTGCCATGGAGATCTGGTTTCTACCCATAATGTGAATGTATCTCTGAGCCCCTTTCCTGCCTCAGCAACTTCCAAATCCTCATGCTCTGGACATCTCTCAAAGCCACACACTTCCCCAGCCAGGTGGGCTCAGGTAGGGCCCAGAGCTGTAGCACACGGAGCCCCAGTGAAAAGTGTAGGTTCCCAGGTCCCGCCAGGCTCTTGCTTTGTCTTTCCCTCCCTGCCCATCCCTGGAACTCACATACACACATACACACACACACACACACACACACACACACACACACACGGTGCATTTTGAAAACTCCGGCTGGGTCACCCGACACTGGTGCATGTAATTTGTAAGTGGGAACAACAACTCATCAAACGGAACGGCTTACAATTGCCTGGGATAAAACTATTTTCTTTTCAATCTTCTCTGGAAAGTGACAGATAATAACCAGCCTGGAGATTGTAATATTATTAGGGCCAAAAATAAAATAAAACCCCTTAACTGCTTCCTCTTACAGAGTGAAGCCAAATATCCTTCAATTCATTTAAATAAAGTGATTGTTTTCCTTGTTCATTTATCTTATGTTGCCATCAGCCTGCACTGCCCTCCCTCCCTCTAAATGGGGGGGGGCGGTCCCCTTCCCCCTTCTCCCCTTGTCTCCTGGGGTCTAATCTCTGATTCCTCTCCCGCTTCACAGGTGTCCTATTCAAATGCACCAGCAAGAGGCCAAGCATTTATAAACCACTTTTAGCAAAGTTGCTTCCAACCCAACCCCCATCACTTATATTAAATGAGATAATACACATAAGGCGCCCAGAACCAGGCTGGCCATGTAGGTGCCCAACTAATGCCTAATGCCATTATTACTAATGTCGTAGGTGGGACATTCAGATGCCATGGTTTTTGTCACGCTGAGACAACATGTGCCCTCAGTTAGGATACTTTGCACTGAGCCTCACTTTCTCCAGTGGTGAAATGGGGAGAGAGGGTATAGACAGAGTGAATCCAGAAGAGGGATCGGTATGCTGCCATCTCTTTCCAGGAGGACATCATGATAGGGAGCCCCTGGAGAAAGAGTCTGATGTCTTTAAGGCCTCATTTTTCTCTTGTTTGGTATATATTCTGTCTATAAACAGAAACAGACCAGCAGGTGCAAGTTCTTCTGATGAACCATTTAGTTCATATTAAATCTCTCTCTTCCCATGCTCATCACCCTAGATGATTCCCTGAGTACAACTTGCTTCTTTTCTGCTCCTGCCTCTTCTTACCAGTTGTGGTGACTTAGGTGCCCCCATAACCTTGGCAACCTTACCTTTCCCCTTCTCCACCAATTAGAAAAGTCTGCTGGCACATTTTAGGGCCACGATGAACATTCCAGCTAACCCATGAGCAGGATGGAGCTCGTGGTGGATGACCCCACACATGGAGCCCCTGAAGCCATCACTATGAGTAACCCCTTCATTCTTACTTTACAATCCCTTACCTGCAACCCAGAAATCAAAAAAAATATAAAAAATCTGAAAATTGAAATATTTGGGGGTTTTGCTTGCTTTTTTTTTTTTTTTTTTTTTGGTTTGGGAGGGGTTAATGATCCATTTGGTAGCCCAACGAGACCTGAAGGTTGAACCGATCTGGTGGCAAAACCAAGCCTGAGTCGATGGGAGGTTGTGTATGGTGTTTGCCTCATTTCGTGTTCCCATCCAGTTTCACTGCCGCGCTATCGGTGTGGGGGAATATGGAGTGAGTCCTCAGCCGCCTCCCCCCCCTCCCCGGGGAGGGGTGTTATAAACTGAGCAAGAACCACATCACCTTCTTGCGGAATGAGGCCCAAGTTCCAAACGCATCTGGCTCCAAGGTTCCGGATGGGGGTTGTGGGGCGTGTGTTGTGCTCAGGCACGGAGTCCCACCCCTGGGTGTGCTGTGTGCCTCCTGCGAGCTTCCCCTCTTGGCAAGTCCTGGCTCAGACAGCGGACCTCTCACTGATACGTGGGCGGGAATCCAGCTTCGCCCCGCCCACCGGAGCACGCTCCTTGCCACACCCCACGCACACATGGTGCGGGAACCAACAGCCCTGCGGCCCGCCCCCCCAAGCGTCAGCCCCTTCCTCAGCGTCCTGACATCCACCTGCCTGCCTTCCCCCACGCAGCCCTGCTCCCTGAATTCTCTGCTCTTCCCGCAGATTTTTGGCACTATATCCACGCAGCCGGGGATCTCACAACAGAAGTGTGTGTTTCCCAGGCAAACCCACTCCTTCCTTAGGCTCCCAGACCCAGGAGCAGGTGAAAGCCCAGCCAATCGACTCTGTCCAAGGTCCAAGGTCCTGGATCCTTTTCTGTTGGAACTTTCTCCCGCAGGCTTTTCTCCTGAGCCACGGAGATTACGAGCTTGAGGTGGCTGCAGAGGAAAAGCGTCTTCGGTAACTCAGTGCAAGGCTGGCGGGGCCAGGAGCAGCAGGGGGTGGGAGTCCCTTTCTATCAGATTGTGCAGAGGTGGGGATGACCTGAAAGTGTGCCCTTGCGGGTTCTGTCCAACTCCGGAGCAGCAATACTGAGTATTTCTGGACCACCTGATGCGTGTCAGGCAATGTTTTAAGCACGTTACACGGCTATCCCATTTAATCCTCTCAACACTTAACGAGATGAGTTCTATTTAGTACCTTTACTTGATAGATGACAAGACTGAGGCCCAGAGAGGCTAGGTAACTTGCTTCAGGACACACAGCTAATATCTGGTGGAGCCAAGAGCTGATCCCCATAATGGGACTTCATAAAAGCACGAATGTGTCAGCTATGCTGTGTAACAAATGACCAGGAAGACTCAGTGGTTGCAACAATAAGCACTATTTTGCTCACATATCTGCAGTGATGAGCTAGGCAGCTCTGTTTTCTTGGCTATGCTTGTTCACATGCTCCAGGCATTGGACTGACTGTTGGCTGGCCTAGACGTTGCCCTCATCCTAATGGGAATGAGTGGGCCTAATGGATGAGGAGGGACACCCTATAATCAGAAAACAAATGCCACTGCATGAGGAGGGCCAGCTGATTTGGACAGTTACAGGGAAGACCGGATCCAAGAGGGTCAGTCTGGGTGGGCATCTTATAGGAGGTGAGGCTTGGCCCCAGAGAGGCAGAAGAAGCTCCCAGCTAGACAAAGGTTAGAAGGAGGAGTCAGGGAGAGCAGGGGAAGAGGATGTAGGAGCTAATTTCCCAGCACCTTGGCCTTTTGTGAGCTTCCTATGTATTCTGCCCTGGCTTCCTGCTTAGGACCCACTATCTGAGGGTCTTCTGCTTTCCCTCTTCTTCCCTTTCTCCCCAGAAGTCACTGTGGGGAAGAATGTCACTGGGCTCAAAGGGAGAATGTGAAGGGGTTTGGAGAAGGCCCCAAGCCACCTTTTGAAACTTGGCAGAGGGAGAAGCGGTGGGAGGAGGGGGAGAGAGAGCAGGTCTTGCAAACTGGAACCTGCTCATTTTCCAAGACACAAGCTCTCAAGTGGCAGAGGGTCTGTTCTCTGGGCTGTGCCTGGCTCCGTCATTAGAGATAGAAGAACTAATTCTCCAGTCTGGCTCCCCTAGAGCAGCCTCTGGAATAGATGGAACTGCAGTGTGTAGGCCAAATCCGGCCCCACACTTATTTTTGTAAATAAAACTTTATTTAAATACAGCCATGCTCATCCACTTATATATTGTCTACACTGATCAACAACAGAAGTGAGTCATTGTAAAGGAGATCACATGGCCTATAGAGCTTGAAACTGTTTCTACCCAGCTCTTTACAGAAAACTCTGTGTTCCTGCTGTCGAACGTGAGCTCCCCAAGGCAGGGGTCTTTGCCTGTTTTATTTTCCACTCTGTCCCCAGCTCCCAGAGCTGTGCCTGTCACAGGGTGGGTGCTTGAGCAGAATGTCATGGACACAGAAATGGCTTCTTGCCTGTTCGCCTTCCCCCACCTGCTGATGATGCCCAATGTGTGCTGTCCGCAGTGGAGGAAGGAATCCCTTTCCCATCCCACAGAGTGACGTCGTTCTGGCACTTTGTTTAATTCTGCCTGGGCTGATCATTTCACGGGTGAGGAAACAGAACGTGAAGAGGTCTAAGTGAACAGTCTTAGTCTTCCAGCCCATCAGCAGTGAGCCAGCCCTGGGACCCAGGTCTCTGGGCCCACATCTCAGGCCTCTTTCTAGAAGACGCCCTCAAAACTTCCAAAGCATCCCTCCTCATCTCCTGAGCAATCAGCTTTGAGGCTTCCTTCTCTGGTGTTTTGTAGGAGATGCCCAGTGGGTGCACATACTTTGCGGTTGTGGAGGGGAGTATAGGGACTCCTGGGCCCCTGGGGAGTGAGGCTGAAGCAGAGATGGGCCCCGAGCTTGCCCATGGTATGTCCAGAAGAACACCCACCTGGGAGACTCTGAGTCCTGGGCTATGATTTGTTTCTCTTCCAGCCCTGCTTGGGGCAGCTGCTCATAAGGTTTGGGAATGGAGTAAACTACTTGTCACCAGTTGGCAAAACAAAAAACCAATGAGTTCTTCCCAGAGCTAGAGCTAGAAGCAGGTGGAAGTCCAGGGAGCATCAAGCCTGCAGCTAGCCTTGGCCTGTGGGCGACTCGCGTGGAGGGGGCATGGGAAGCAGCTGGACAACTGCCCCACAGGTTTATCCAGGCAGAAGACCGTCATTTGTCACACCTATGCTGTGCAAGGCCGGGGTCCCCCCGGCCCTCTCAATGGCAGCTTCTACAAGTTGAAATGCACACAGGTTCGCTCGTGTCACATTAGCTCCAGGGCTTTCGGTGCCCTGAGTCCTTCACCTGTGTCAGTTCAGGACCCTCTCTTTCCTGAGCCAGTCGATTGTTCTTGATGTCCCCAACTCCTCCACTGAACCTCCTAGGCTGGGAGCAAATGGGCTGTAAATAAACATGTCAGAGTGTGAGAGGGGTGGTTGTTTCTGGTGTCCATCAGACCCGAGCACCCTGTGGGGGGCGGTTCTGATGGAATGGGGGTGACTGGAGCCTCTGATGGCTCTAACATTTGTGGGTGGGGGAGGCTGCATCATGTTGATGGGACTCGAGGTGACAGGCTGGGGAAACATGTGGGGCAAGTGGGGTCAGCCTAAGGGACTGTTTGGGCATTTGCCCAAGCTTTGGGTCACTGTCAGTTTCTTCCTCGTAGAGAAAGGAGGATCCAGACTGCCTAGATCGTGTGTCGAGGGGTGGGATGCAGGTCTTGGTGAGGTCTTCCGGGAGGAGGAGTATCAGCAAGTTCATGGGCAGAGTTCACTGCGGGCTCCCCTCTGCCGAGGCATGGCTGTGACCAGAAGATCCCCTCTCAGCCTGGAAACTTCCCCAAGCCTAGAGTCTGCACCTTTTCACACAGAGCTGTGCTTTCACCATCTGACAATGCCCCAGGACTGGGGAGTACCTCTGCCATCAGACCAGCAGCCCCTGGAGGGCCGGTGCCGAGTCTCCCCAGTCAGTGATGAGGCTCTCCTTGTTCTCTGCTGGCGATCCCAGGCCCTCACTTCCCTGCAGGGCCACAGGACTGTTGAGAAAGAGTAGAGGGCTTCCAGGAAGACCAGGACAGCCACGCATTAGCAACTGGTGTTTGCCTTGTGACTTTAGACTCATCCCCTCCCCGCTCTGGAGCTCGATCTCCCCCAGGCATACGCCAAGAGGCTTCCCAGCATTTCAGAAGCATACTTCTGGCTCTACGAACTCCTGCCCCTCACCTTGCAGAGGGACCCTGCTTGCAGCACCCGCCCCCCATCCTACATGCGTCTCCCTCCTCGAGGACTCTGGCTCTGAGGCTGAGCCTGGCGGCATCTTTCCTCCTGCTGGCTGGCAGCAGCTTCATTTCCCACCTCTTTGTGCTCCAAGCCTTCCTGGTGTCTGAATTACCAGCCCTGTGGGGAACCAAAATCAAGAGACTCCAAACCCCATCTGCCCTCCTCACCCGCCCAGCGCTCCAGGAAGTGGCTCCTTTGAAGACCTCAATCTAATCAAAAGAGAAAACAATCCTGAGAAAATCCACTCCCTTGGCTATGTCTCTCAAAATCTTTTCTTGCCCAGCTCCAGATATTCTAGGAAGGATGGGGAGAAGGCTGGGGTGGGTACCTGGATAACTCATATCCACCAAGATTCTATGGAGCCCGGCACCTGCTTCACTCCTCTCCAGGGCAGCTAAGATGCTAGAAGGGGCCTCTGTGTCATAACTCGGATAGACACACCAACGCAGAGCTGGCACCTAGCAGATGCTTTACGGAGGCGGCCCCCTTCCCCACAGAGAGGGCCTGAATCAGGCCCCCCTGGAGGCTGCTCGGGGCCCACCGCTAACCAGAGACCACATTTATGGCCATGACGAAGGAGAGTACAATGTCAGCTGCCCTGGGAACAGGTCAGGCAAAGTGGAAACGGGCTTCCTGCCTTCTGGGCACACGCCACCATCGGAGGAGGTGAGCTATGGTCTCCTTCATAACAGGATCCATGAGCGATTTTAAAAGGGGGAAAAAAAAAAGCCAACTACCCAAACGGGGGCTTCTGAGGCTGCCAATCACAGCTCCCCACTCTTGGGCTGCGTGTGTAATTTGATGCACCGGTCGCATTTCTGCAAATTACACATCACTCTCCCCACCAAAGCCGCACCTTTGACTGCTGTAACAGTTACCTGACCGTGCAAATAATTTTCAAGCCTCACTTAGTGGGCCAGCGAGGCATGGCGAAAAGCGGGGATGGAGTCGACTTCTGACAGCGGGCCCCAGAGAAGCTAAAATGTGGAGGGGTCCTAGCCGGGCAGCTGAGCATGGAGACACTACTTCTCCACCCACTTCACAGAGATAGGAACAGGGGAAGGACTTCCAGGGGCTCTCTACCAATATCCTTGAACTGCCATTTACATGCCTCTGGTGATGAGGAGCTCACCACCCACTACACACACAGTTCCATCTCTGAGTGTCTTTCACGGTTGAAAAGTGCTGTTTTGACATTGACGGCCTCTGTCCCCAGATAACTTCAACCCATTAATGCTCTTTCTGCTTCATGAGTGACATAGAATCAGGCAGCCCTTGCTCAGTGAGTCACTGTGATGGAAGAAGAGGGCCTCCTGAGAGGCTGGCATATGAGGCTGCGAATGGAGGCAGCTGCGAATCCACTCCCAGGGCTGCTCTTCCTGCCTGGGCTCCAAGCCCGGTTCTGCCACATCCTGGCTGCATGACTTTGGGCCAGTCACTTCACCTCTCGAGGCCTCAGTTTCCCTGTCTGTAAAGTGGGAATAATAAGAGCTCTACTTCCAAGTACCTGGAGGATCCGGGGAGCATGTGATAAAGGCCCTTCTCACAGTGTCAGGCACTCGGTAAGCTTGCGGGTGCAGCGCCTCCTTGCCCTGGTCGTTACTACTATCCTGTCACTGTCACAGCCACACTGCTTAGCCCACCGCCCACGTGACGGCGCCAGTTGCTTCTTGCACTTTCCAGCACTGGAATGAGTGATCTGGAAGAAACTGGATCTCTTGCCGGCGGCCTGGCTGCCTGGAGTGGGACAGGGGGCTTCCAAAGCCTCTGAGTCTTGCCAACTGGGACAATAGAGGCATTTTAATCCCAAGCGACCAGTGGTCTGAAGACCCACCTGGACCTTCTCCATTTGGCCTTCGGATGCACGTTAAAGCTCCTCAGGGGGCGCCGGGGTGGCTCAGTTAAGCATCTGCATTCAATTCGGGTCAAGATCATGGGTCCTGGGATCGAGCCCCACATCGGGCTCCCTATTCAGCAGGGTGTCTGCTTCTCCCTCTCCTTTGGCCCCTCCCTCCTGTTCATGTTCTCTCTCTCTCTCTCTCAAATAAATAAATAGAATCCTAAAACAAAACAAAAAACAAAACTCCTCAGATGACAGAGATATGTAGGAGGAAACAACAAAACCACCAAAGGCATGGGTCTGGGGTCTAGCTTCCATCCACTTCATGTTCAGATGAGAACCCCTGCTCTTACCTACTCTCCTCGCCCCCAGCCCTGCAATCCCTTGTCCACTAGCAGCAGCCAGAGGGATCTTTTAAATGTGCAAATCAGGTCAGATCACTCCCCCACTTAAGGTCCTCCCATGTCTTTCCATTGCAGCAAGAACACAATTTAGCCTCCTCACACTAACTTGTAAGGTCTTTTGTGATCTGACCTCAAGTCACTCTAGCTCCTGACACACTGGTTCATTTGCTTCATAGAAATGAGCATCACTGCAAACCATCTCAGTCTTTGGATTTTCTAATGTCCACGTGCATGATTGGTCCCTCGGTACAACGTATGCTCCCTGAGCCCAGGGACCATGTCACCTAGAAAGATGCTTGGCACAGAGCAGCAACTGTTGCCCACATTCCCATCTCATCCTTGCCTCTACCCTGGGAGGCAGGCAGCAGTATCCCCATTTTATAGGAAGGAAGACCAGGCTCAGAGAAGCTAATGATCTAAGTCTCTCAGTGAGCAGGTGGTCAAGCTGGGATTTGGACTGAGACTATCTGACTCCAAAGCCCACTTCTTTGTTTAATCACCCAGCCAGTGAAATCCTTGCTTTCTGGGGACAAGAAAACAAGACACAAGCAGATCTATAATGAAAAGCAAATGGGATTTTTTTTTTGGAGGATGTAATAACACCAAGTAGTCATTCAACACCAGGTAAAGATTTTTTTTAATATACTGGGTGATTTTTATTGGACAATTTCCTTGTAATAAGACCCAACAGCGGACTTCAATTTTCTTTCCCTCAGAGGAGATAATCCAGCTCTCCTGTTCACCTGCTGGGAAGAGGGACCATTTGCACACCCCTCCTTGGGTTCTGAGAAAGCAACCACCATGTGGCTCTCCCGGTTCTAGTAAGATACCAGTGCCTAAGTCCAGCTCCCGGGCGTCGTGAAAACGGGCCTGGCCTGAGAGTCCGAATCCCTCCTCTGTCACTAGTCTGCCGCTGTGTGTCTTGGGACAAGTTGCTCAACGTCTCTGGTGAAGACATCTACAAGGTCCATCTCAGAAATCATTCAGGGGCTCAAGTGGTCCAACTCAAAGGAAAGAATTGTGAGCACACGGCCATGCATTTGGATATTGGTTCACTCTGGCTGCTACCACATTATTATGCTAAGGCTGGGGAGATATAGTACCGAACAAAAGTTTTCCAGCCCTGCCTTCTACTGTGTATACCCTAGGACTCCTCAACTATTGTCCTCAAAGCTTCTTTTTTTTTTTTTTTTTAAGATTTTATTTATTTGACAGAGAGAAACACAGCTAGAGAGGGAACACAAGCAGGGCGAGTGAGAGAGGGAGAAGCAGGCTTCCCGTTGAACAGGGAGCCCGATGTGGGACTCGATCCCGGGTCTCCAGGATCATGACCTTAGCCAAAGGCAGTCGCTTAACCAACTGAGCCACCCAGGCGCCCCTGTCCTCAAAGCTTCTTGAAGGCTGCAGTCGTCCTTCCTGGCTCACCACTAGAGCCCCCTTGCTTAGCACAGAGCTTGCCGCTTGGCTCAGGCTCGGGAAATAAATATGTATGAGGGGGCTGGTGGAGGTGGGCTGAGGGCAGGAGGCTTGCTGAACCCTCTCAAAGATGTTAGGGAGAGCTTTTGAGCCGAGTCATAAAGAATGAGCCAGAATCAGACAGGCTGCCAAGGAGAGGAGGGTCTTACAATCTAGACCAGGGAGGTGTTAGCTCCCTACAGGCCAAAGCCAGCCCCTCATCTGTTTTTACAGATAGTTTTGTTGGAAAGTGGCCGTGTCCATTTATCTGTTTATCGGTTGTCTGCGGCTGCTTGCATGCGGGAAGCACGGAGCTGATCAGGTGTGATGGAGACTGCATAACCTGAAAATTCTAGAATACTTACAAGCACAGAAGATATGCGGAGTCCTGGTCTAGATAAAGGAATCGGGCCAAAGGAAGCCCAGAAACTTCGGCAGTAAGATTGGCTACCTAAAGTGCATGGCCTGGTACAAAAGGATGGGGAGTCCTTCTCTCAAAACTGATTACAGATTTCAGGAAGGCAAGAGCAGAGCATCCAACGGAGCATGAGGCCCTCTAAGACAGCGCCCTGTGTGAGCCCATGGACAGTGCGCTGTGGATCTGGCTCCCGAGGGGTTAATAGCCTTTCCCACGGAAAACCAAAAGACTGTCCTGGGAGCGGTTCTGGGGAAAAAAATGTCAAGCCAGGGCTCTAGGTCCGGGCTCAGAGTCTCCAAGCTCCAAGCCAGCAGGGTGGAGGACCAGCCTACCTTGTTCAGCTCCACTGCCTCCCCCTTTCGTGGGGCCTGGCTGTGATGGAAAAGCAGAGACGGGCCGAGCTCTGTCTCCCTGCCGGGGGCACCTTGGCGATCAGATGTGAGGCAGCCACGGGAAGAAACATGACAGCTTATGGGAATCTCTCTGATGGCACTGTTTTCCCTGTGCTCCTCAGAAACCACTGGAGGAGGGGAGCAGTGGGAAGGGGCCCCACTCTACCCTGCTGTGGGACAACCAGATGAGCCACAGCATCTCACAGAAATCCCCATGCAAAGTGGCCACTCATGCTTAGCCCTCTGGGTCCCTAGACCGATGTGCATGCCATCTGTCCCTCTATGGACATCTACCCTGGCTCGCTTCATCTTTCCCCAGCCTTCTCTGTGCCCAGAGGCACACTGGGCTTCCTTGCCCACTAGCTTCCATCGTATTTGGCCAATGCAAGATGAGTGGGCTGGGTCCTCGTTCCCCAGCTTTTCCCTCCCAGATCCTTCTCCCTCCACCTAAGCTCCTGTTGGGGGACATTCTGCTTCAGCCACTGTTCTTTTGGTGCAGGTGAAATTCCCACTCCTTTGTCCCCCTCCCTCTGCTCTTTAGAGAAGCAATCTCTCCCACTGACCTTCACCCAGGGACCAGCCAGAGCTTGTTGGGATCCCTGAGCCTTGCCTGCATCTCTAAATAATCCTGCTCTTGAATTCTGCCCTGTACCCTTTGTGCATGGACCATCTGTTTCCTGCCGGACCCTGTGACACGACCTCCCTCCTCCCCCGCCCCATCCACAGTGGCTGCGGTCAAATAGAGGCTGTCACGCCCCGATGGAGCCTGAGTGGGCACTTCCTGTGCAGCTGGGTGCTGACACCCCGCTCCCCTCGATGGGAGGCTGAACAAGTAGCTCGGCTATCACTGCGCACAAACCATCCCAAATCACAACGTCTTTAAAAGCAACACCTAGTATATTATATTGCACCGTTTCCCGGGCCAGGAGTTCAAGCAGGGCTGGGGTGGGCGGTTCTGATGTTGCCAATGGCATCCGCTGGGGTCCCGGGGTAGTGTTCAGTTGGTAATGGTCTAGACTGGAAGATCAAGGCAGCTTTATGCCTGTGCGGCGTGCAGGGCACGGCTGGAAGGCTGGGCCCCACAACAGCCCCTCCCCGTCTGCGTGCTCTCTGCAGTACCAGAGTCAGAGACAGGAAGAGGACACTGGCAGCCTCCTAAGGCATGGGTGTGGACTTCCCCACATTTGCATATTCCATTTGACAAAGAAAGTGCCCGGTTTCAAAGGGAGGGAGCCCAGGCCCCCATCTCTCAATGTGGGGGTGTCAAAGCATATGGTTCCATCTTTACCACCACCCCCCAATTATCATCACCTTCTCCATGTGCTTAGAGCTGGGCTCACAAAACCATTGTCTGGGGCCAAATTTGCCTGTAGATTGAGTGGGTTAGATACACACGGTGTGTGTGTGTGTGTGTGTGTGTGTGTGTGTGTGTGTGTGTGTGTGTGTTAAATGGCTTTCAGGACACCTGTGTGGCTCAGTCGGTTAAGCATCTGGCTCAGGTCATGATCTCAGGGTCCTGGGATCGAGCCCCGCATCGGGCTCTCTGCTCAGCAGGAATCTACTTCTCTCTTTGCCCCTCTCCCCACTTGTGCTCACTCTCTCAAATAAATAGATGACTTTGGGGCTACATAGCTTCCCCCCATGTCAACACTGGCTCCCCGCTTCCCACTGTCAGAAGCTCACACCCCAGCACCTGCCTGGCTCCTGAGAGCCTTACCTTGTTCTCTCAGAGCAGCCGACAGAGGGCAAGTTTATTCCCAGGAGCTCACACACTGGACACAGATACGCCCAGATAGTCAAGCCTTTGATACAACTCAGCAGTCCCAGGCTTGTTTCTGGAAGGGAATGCTGGCCCAGCACATACGGGCACCTTGGCTGGAGATCCCCTAGACAGAGCCAGCATGGTGCTGGGAAAGAGCCCCATGTTCTTGTCACCACACTGTCGGTGTGACCTTGAACAGACCACCCGGCCTCCTCCAAGGGCTGCTGCTCCTGCCTTATGCAGGACAAGGGAGAAGAGCACAGATCAGCGGCACCCTGAGTCTGGATGGGTTTTGGATGGGTCGCTTTGTCACTCTGGCCTCGGATGTCTCCTCTGAAAACTGGGGTCACATTGAGCAGGACAGCGTAGAGCACTGGGTCCCATGCAGTCTGACATGCTGGGCCTGCCTGGAGCTTTCAGAGCCCAGGACCCACGCCCTGGGGCTGGGGCCATTCACCTCGGCGTCTAGCGCAGGGCCTGACACACAGTAGGTCCTCAGGAAACGCCTGTTGAACTGAACTGATCCCTTGGCCAACAAAGCAGGAGGAATGAATGCATACATCCACCAACAAATTGTGCAACTGTGCATGCCACGGCAGGCATGCTGGAGCCGACCTGGAAACTGTCCCGGCGTCTGTTAGCCAGAGAGCGCACACAGTGGTCTTCTTCCCGTGGAAGACTATTTGGTGCTACAAAGGACTGGATATGAGCCCATATGGTAACAACAGCGGATCTCAGAAATATGCTGGAGGGGGCGCCTGGGTGGCTCAGTCGTTAAGCATCTGCCTTCGGCTCAGGTCATGATCCTGGAGACCCGGGATCGAGTCCCACATCAGGCTCCCTGCTCGGCGGGAAGGCTGCTTCTCCCTCCCTCACTCCCCCTGCTTGTGTTCCCTCTCTGGCTGTGTTTCTCTCTGTCAAATAAACAAATAAAATCTTTTAAAAAAAATATGCTGGGAGCCCAGAGCTTTCTCTGAAAACTACATGCTGTACCATTCTGCTTCTGTGAAACTCTAAAATGGGGAAAACGACGTGAGAAAAACTGGAATGATGGTTGCCTGTGGGGGCAACGATTGACTGGGAGGGGAAGAAGGAACTTTCTGGAATGATGGTGATGTTCTACATCCTGAGAGGGGTTATGCCGATCGTGTTTTTTTCTTTGAGATTTGTGCGTTCTGTTGAACACAAATTCAAAACCTCAAAAAAGAGAATGGCAAATAAATATCGAACTCCAATTGGGATAGACGTGCTGAAGCACTTAGGGGCAGGGGTACTGACATCTGCAATGGTGCCTCAAAGGACGGGGAGGGAGGAGGAGAAGGGGCAGTCTATGATAAAGTGAGCATGGCTAGATAGCCATTGTAGAAGCTAGGTAGCAGGTGCATGGGTGTTGGTTTTAAACTTCTTTATGATTTCCTATATATTTGAAAATGTTCACAAATATCAGGGGAATAAAGCATGACGCTATAGGACCAAGCCAGGGAGTAGGACACCAGTGATTGCACAGGTCACTCTGTCTGTCACAAACACTGAGACTGGTTTTTGGAAAGGTGAACGTCAGTTGTAAAGACGCAGTAGAAGGAGGATTGTTTTCCAAGTTGGATCTGGACTGTGGGCACGTCGGCAAGCCCATTCACCTCCCTGAGCCTCTGTAGCCCCCTCTAAAAAATCTAAGCAGCCCTGCCGAGAGGGATGTCTAGGGGATTAAATGAGAACCCAGAAGCACTGAACAAAGAGGGCTTCCTAGGGAGTGGTGGGAAGCAACCTGCCTCTTCCAAGCAAGACTGATCCTGCCTCATTGGAACATCAGTTTAGACGTGGCCTCCTGAAATGGGTCTCCCGGGTCACCTAATGTGCCGTGGCCCCCACCCCTTCCATCCATCACTCTCCTTTGATTGTCTGCATGACATGTGTCTCAAATCGGATATGTGTCTCTGATCTTCTTTAATTTGATTCATTGTCTGTGGATTCCAGCAGAAGAGGGACCCTGTGCTGTTCGTGGCTTTATCCCCTTCACCTAAAAGAGCCCCAAACTCATAGTAGGGACACAATGTGTCCTTGTGAAGGAAAGGATAAGGGAACAT
This sequence comes from Spilogale gracilis, assembly GCA_004023965.1. NCBI lineage: Eukaryota > Metazoa > Chordata > Mammalia > Carnivora > Mephitidae > Spilogale > Spilogale gracilis. The sequence goes on along the minus strand of PITA01022961.1, from coordinate 1,143 downwards.
CGCTGGATAAACCCTCGCGTGACTGCTCGAGTGCAGAGCTGGACCACCCAGAATTTGCATGTTGCAAACAGCACCTGCATGGGAGCGTGGGAAGCGATCGGAGGTTAGAGATCAGTCGTCTCCACCCCATTAACAGATGAGGAAATGGAGGCTGGGAGAGAATGCAGATCGGTAGCGTCCACTGCCAGTTCGTGGCTGAGCAGAGACAGAGCCCCGGCTGTCCCAGCTCCCGGCATAGTGCTCTTTCTCTCTAGCAGGCTGCTGGGGCCGAGCGGCTATACACGGACAGACAGGCTCCGCCGGGCTGGACCGCCCGCAAGTCCATGCGCTAATCACCATGGGTAGGATGCGCCAGCCCAGCAGTGTTCGCTGGCATGCTCTGCCCCTTGTTCAGCAGGTGGGAGGCTGGCACAGGCGGCGGAGTGGCCACGGCCACATCCATGGCTCCGCCGGCGGCTGATTGTGCTGACACAGGCCGGGTTGTCGGCAGTGCCTCTAGAGTGTGGAGGGCACAGCAAGGGCCCTCCCTGAGGACGGGCAGCCCTCCTGTCTGCAGTGGTCAGCCAGATGAGCACAAACTGGCATCCGTGCCCACAACCAGCCCTCAGATGTGCTCCCTGATGGGCAGCCCCGGGGACGGCATAGGCATGGGATGCTGAGCATAGCCACTGGGGGACATCATGGGAGTGTCCCCAGCAGGGACTGGGGCTAGAGCCTCCCACAAAGATACACAGACATGGGGAGCAGACAGGACTCTGCCGGTGCCCACACCCCAACACACACCTGCACCTCTGGCACATAGGACCTGAAAGTCAAGCTGGAACCCTGCAAAGGGGACTGGGAAAAATGGTCTCTTCTCTTTGTGCTAACGGCCTCTTCCCAAGTGCAGACCAGCTTGCCCCAGGATCTGCTGTCCACCCTGCAATAGAGCAATAGCCCAGTGTTCCCACCAGGGGGACTTTCTGACCCTGATGGGCACTGCCTCTCCCCTGCTTAAAGCCTTCAATGGCTCCCTATCTCCCTCCCAGAAAATCATTGCAATAGTTATCTACTTTGTAATATCCACCATACTAAGCATCTTGCAACCAATAAGCTAACACGTAATTATAGCACTGACTGTATGCTAGCCACTTTTTAAGTTGA
>PITA01022960.1:0-12718 GCA_004023965.1 Spilogale gracilis | reverse complement strand
CCACCGCAGGGAGCAGAGGTACCTCTCTGGAGAAGGCGGGGTTTCTCAGAGGAAGGCAGAACTTCAAAGAGAAACTGAAGTTTAAACAAAGGCAGGAATTCAACAGTACCGATAGTTGGCAGGAACAGTGCAAAGTTTTAGGGTATTAAAAGTGAAATTATAGTCTTGACACTCTTAAAAATGTATAAATCAAATTCTATGAAGAAAAAAATTTTGTGACGAGTCAACTGTGCTAGGATGATCCACTACAAAAAAAAATTGTAAAGGGAATATTCCTGAATCACGTAAAGTGGGACATACAAGAAATGAGTAAGTATAATTTTCAGACTTTTTTTTTTTTTTTAAGATTTTATTTATTTGACAGAGAGAAACACAGCTAGAGAGGGAACCCAAGCAGGGCGAGTGAGAGGGAGAAGCAGGCTTCCCGCCGAGCAGGGAGCCCGATGTGGGACTCGATCCTCGGTCTCCGGGATCATGACCCGAGCTGAAGGCAGTGGCTTAACCAACTGAGCCACCCAGGTGCCCCTAATTTTCAGACTTTCAAACGTGTTTTATAAATCAAAACATTTGATTGTCTTTACAAATGTAAACCGAAATCCTTATTTAAATGGCAGCAACACCTAAAAAGTTTGTCACACAAAGTAGAAAGAAACACGCATGGCAGGGGCTCTCGGTGGGCGCTGCGGGGACCAGCGCTTCTCAGAGGCTCTGCACTCAGGCCCTTCACACTTAGGACTCAGAAGGCTTTTTGTGTGTGTTTTATCGATCAACATTTACTATATTAGGAATTCAAATGATGAAATTTTTAAGATGTCTGATTCATAATAAACCACGTCAACATAAATATATATTTTAATAAAAAAGTAACAGATTTCCACAGTCGAACGCATTCAGTGAGCACAGGTATTGCGCTGCTCTTACAAGAGTATCTGGCTCCGGGAGGGCCGGTGGCTAGATTCTCATCTGCTCCCGCGTTCCGCCTGCTCAGCCGCGGCTCGGTCCCCAGGCGCCCGCGAACCCGGCCTCAGGGACGCCGGAAAAGGGCGGCCTTCACAGCCCTGGGCGGACACTCTCCAGGCCCACGGCACCCAAACTAGGCAACGGGCGGCTTCCCACGGAGCCACTGCCATGCAGGGTCTGCGACCGCACCACTGAGCTTTCCGTCCTGTGTGTCACAACGCAAAAGCCTATATACTGAACGGATCTCTTCACCGGCGCACAAATTTGTAACATGATACACTGATATTTAGAAAATACTGGTTCACAGAATTATGCAGATCTTCCTAATGTTGACACATTTCATCATATAATATTAAAAACACACAATACTATCGCCGCTGATCTCACCAAAAAAGTACTCAAGTAATGAGAGGCTGCCATGCTCATGGGCAGATAAGTTTTATGAGATTTTAATTTTGTTCAGAAGCACAGATGTTACCATTGGCCATAAAGTCGGGCACCTGCTCTCGTGCAGCAGCTAGCGAAGGCTCGGTGAATGCACGTGTCCAACACCCATCCCTGGAGAAAACGCGGCGCTCTGCAGCGAGGACGCAGACGGCGGGCCCTCCCCACAGGGAGGAGATCGCCTGCGCTTCCTACCTCCTCACACCGACTAACAAAAATGCGGATTCACGGGTCAAGACTTAAAAAAACTAAGTTTTGTTGCTTCATCAAGAAAGGATACTTTTAGTGCAAGTGGCCCCTATTTCTGCTGCTGAGCGGGGAGCTGTTCTACCATCGGTCCCCACGCACAAAACAGTCTTCCTGCACAGGGGCCCAGAAGGTCTCGGGGACCCCCGAGGGACCGCACGGGCGGATTACTTCCAGAAGGAAACCAAGGACAGGGACCCTAGAGAACACCTGGTGGGAGGCAGCACACACACTCACGCTCACGCTCAGTCACTCTACCGCACACTTCCTTTGAGCAGTTTCATTCCTCTGCCCCGTTCCTGCATTACTTGTTAATAAAAGTGAGTGTGCGAAGCTGATCAGTGGAGAAACAGAGCTAACCCTGGCCGCTAGCAGCTGCAACGCCAGCTAGTACCCAGCGGGCACTCGACAGTTTCTGAAAGCACGAATGTATACAAATAACAAATACAAAAGCCAAAAGTGGCAAGAATCCCAAGGGTGGGAGCAAGTGTGACAAGACTTCCGAGAAAGCAGCGACATCAGAGATGATCAGGAAAAGCTCGAAATAAGAAGGCACCTGGGCGCGGCTTCGAGGGATGAGAAGAATTTGTGGACACGAGTACTTTAATAGGCCACAAAATCTTCAGCAAGCACAACAAGTGTTTATGGGTGTAAGGCAATGTCAGGCCACTACCATCTTGAAAACCAGGAATTCTGTCACAGATCACAGACATTAAAGACACCTGACAGGGAGAAAAGCTTTGTGAGGAGGTCCCTTCCTCTCCACCCAGAGAGCGTTTCCCGCTGTGTCTGCCCGCCTCCAGGCTGAGGCCTCCGCAGTAACAAAATGCAAGAGACAGACGAAAGGTGAAGCTTTGAAATAGACCTGCGAGCCAGAACAGGGACAAAGAAACAGGAGCGGGACCAAGGCAGTCGGCTGTGTGGGGCTCTCCCGCCGGCTGGCACACAACCCGGGTTTTTAGAGCAGGTCGGCTCCACCAGCCCCGGGGCACCCGCTGCACCGAAATGAGCCGTGAGGTACTCAGAAGGCAATTTGACGCTGTAATAGGTAAAGCACCATGTTTGGGAATTAATTCTTTTACAAAGTCAGAGTTACGGGTCTAATGACCTCATTTTCATTCACGGACATTCTTATACGCTTTTGAGGAGCCTTACATGTGAATTCTGTGTGTGTTCGTGCTGGGGGGCCAGGGTGTCTAAGAAGGGTGGAGTTCTGCATAATTCCACCTTTCACCCTCATCTTACTTTGAAGGAGACCCTAAGACGGGTGAAACAGCCAGGAAAGTTAGGGGGCAAGCCCAGAGTTGTGCCTTATTTCCCTCTTCGGAATCCAAAACAAAGCCAACAAACCTGCCCTATAGGAAAACAAATCGGTGTGTTCTAAGCCCAGAAGCCCCCCAAGGGCTGACCCAATCATAGTGTTGATGACAGTCCAGGCCACACGTCAGTGACCAGCACAGGCAGGGCCACACCTCCGGTGAGTCACAGGGGGCGTGCAGGCCCAGGGAAGTTGGGCAGGCTTTTCCAGATTCTCCTGGCGTCTATCACGGCTCCGTGAGGGCAGCACTTCGTCTGCTAAGTTCTCTCCCCCTCACCCGCCTCGCCGTGCCAACTCCAGATTTCATGCAAGTTCTCATTCAGACAAGTGTGAGCACCGTGAAGTCACCTAGTTTGACTTCGCTTTATTCTGTATTAGTTCACCCCGCGCACACAACGCGGGAGGGGGCGCAGGGCCAAGTGCCCCACTTCCTCCTTCTACTTGCTCGATACATGACGATGAGGACAGGACCACCTCAGGACTGGGCTTCATTAGTAATACCTTCCTTTAATTCTATAAATAAAACACCTTCCCAGGTTCCAGGCATGTTCCCGTCCTCTCTCATCTGACGTCCACACAGCCGACCAAAGCCAAGTTCAGGGCTGCTGTCCTCCAACGGACCGCGGACATTCTGGGGCGCGTCCCAGCCCAGACGCCAGCGGGCCGGCCTAAGACGCGGTCCCTGTCACCGAGCATCCCTGAGTCCAACAGGGAGGCCGCCGCTGCAGCCACGCCATCACGCGCCAACCAAGAAGCGGCATCAGAGGTGCGGGCGCACCCTGGGAACACAGCCAAGTGGGACTGTGCCTGGATGACCGCTGACCAACTGGGGCCCAAAGAAAGGTGCCAGGCGAGTCCAGAGGCTGGAAGGAGGCCAGGGCTCCGGCCTCCCTGGCTCGACGCGCTGCGCCCCTTCCTCTGAAGCTCGGTCCCCGCCCCGCTCGGCCTGAGCCGGCTTTCCCGTCCCTCTGCACCCCGTCCACGCCGACAGCTCCGCGTGTCTACACCCTCCCCGCGCCGCTGGAGGAGGACAGCACAGCCGGATGCAGCAAGGAAGCGCTCTTCTCACTGAAGTCCTTGCTCCCACACACCAAGTGCCACATTCTTTGAGGAAAGGATCCAATCTCATCTGTCAACTCCTAGAAAGCCCTCAACATAGGACCTCAAAACAGCAAGAACTGAGGGAATAACAAATACACCGGAGCAGAAATTAGGAGCAATCTGCAAAGATATATCTGAAATGTGTCAAGTCTGCATCTACATGACCTTCCCTCACGAAGCCTGACAAACTCAGGCCGGTCCTTCCTGTCACAGCCTAAGTGGAGTTCTCACATTTCTCAAGAGCATCTACTCACAAAGAATTCTCAAATCCACCCACTCCTTACTGCACTTTCACTAAAACAATGCGCCATGTATCACAGAACTTTAAAAACTTGCAGCACTGAATTCAGACCAGCTTGGCCTCGGTGCCGCCAGAGCCGGGCGACCACGGTGACAACCGCGCCCTCCACCGCGAGCCGGAGCAGCACGGATTTGCACGGTTCTTCCAAAAGTTCTCTGCCCCCACCTGAGCCCACCTACCAGCCTGAAACTTAAAGAATAACTGGACTATGAGAAAATGGATTCTAAAGACTGAAAATGCACGTAAGGTTCAAAAACGGAGTCAAACATTTAGACGTGTTTCCTCAAAGGCCACTGGCCACCCTGGTAACTGGGCAAAAACTCACTCTTCATGCAACGAATCCAAACACAACATCAGGACACAAGTCTTGGGAAGAGACCATTCTAGATGCTGAAGCACCCACCTCTGGAGTCCAATTACTCGTCTATTTTTAACGAACAACCATTCACTGAACTTTTTCTTGATTTTTAAAAATTCCGGAAATGGGGCAACAACCCGGTGCCAAGTGTTCAGTGCTCCGCATACGTTCTCTTAGCTTGAACAACGGAGACAAGCAGGTGCTGGTACAGCCCGGCAATATGGGGGGACACTGCCCCGGGCAGCTGCGTGCTCCCAGGTCCTGGCTCAGCCACCCTCAGGAAGCCCAGACCTGCAGCCGGAAACTCGGACAATCACGGCCTCACTGCTGGACAAAATGCTCATTCCCGTCAACACTCAGGTGCTTGAGACCAAACCACAGGGCTCGGTGACCGCCCCCCAACCCAAGGGCTGGCGGTAGAAGGGGGGTGGGGGGCGTCCAGATCTCCAGGGGAGGGCCAGACAGGGGTCCCAGGGTGAGGGCTGGTGGGAGGTCCTGGATCCAGGGTCAGACCTGGAGGGGGGCATCCGGGCCAGGGTCAGGGTCCCAGGGTCCAGGGTGAGGGCCAGGTGGGGGTCCAGGCTTGGGTCTGGGGTCCTGGGGTGAGGGCCAGGTGGGGGTCCGCACAGGGATCTGGGATCCCAGGGTCCAGGGTGAGGCCCGGGTTGAGATCCAGACTGGAATCTGGAGTCCCAGGGTGTGGGGTAAGGGTTGGGCGGGGGTCCGGGCTGAGGGTCGGGGTCCGGGGTCCCGGGGTGCGCTCACCTTCCGACAGCTCCAGCTCCAGCTCGGCCAGGCCCTCCCGCACCTCGGCGGGCAGCGGCACCGCCTCCAGCGGACACCCGCGGTCGGCCATGGCCTCGGGCCGCGCCCCGCACTCGTCCAGGCCGGAACTCGCCGGGGAGGGGCCGCGGTCCGGGGCGGGCCAGGGCCAGGCGGCGGCGGCGGCGCGCGCGGAGGTTACCTCGCTCCCCTCAGCCCCGCGACCCGCATCTGCCCGGCGGGGAGACTGAGGCGGCGGGTAGGGGTGCGGCCCGGGCGGCTGCGCACCGGCGCGGGAGCGGGCGCGGGCGCGGGCGCGAGCCGGGGCGAACCCTGCACGGGATGCGCGTGCGCGGCGGGGCGTGGGCGGGGCTTGGGCAGCCGGCCCGCCCAGCAACCCCGAGGGCTCGCTCCCATTGGCCCCGAGGATGCGGCGCGCGCCCTGCGGAGGCCCCTTGGGGGCGGTGGGCGGGTAAGCGGGACCCCTGGACCGGGCGCCGCTCGGCTGGCACTGCCCGCGCTCCGGGGCCGGGGTGTGGGGTCCGCGGGCCTGCGCAGCCCCTGGCACCGGGAGGAGCGCCGCGGGGAGCTCGTGTGGGACCCCGCTGGCGCTTCCCGCCGCTTCCCGGCAGCCTCGCGGGGATGCCCTGCCACACTGGGCACAGGCGCTGGAATGCCGGCAGGTGCCTGCGTGGGTCCCGGTGTGCGCAGTTGGTCCCGGGCTCCTCCTGTGTTGACGCGTTGACTTTTCTAAACGGGACCAGGACCCTGAGGTGACCCCAGAAGTGGGAGGACAGGCGCAGGAGGCCCCAAGGCAGGGCGAGGCTGGGAGCTTGCTGCCCCGGAGCCGGGAGGCCCCGGCACCCGGGAAGGGGAAGTGTGTCTGCCTGGTGCCCCCGCAGGAGCTGATCCCCGAGTCCAGAAGGGGAGGAGCACGAGCACGGGCTGCAGAGGATGTGCCCAAGGTCGTGCCCTTTCTGGGGCAGCCGCAGCGGGTGACTGAGGGAGCACGAAGATCGGCCCATAAGGGCTGCGCGGCGCACCCGTCGGAGGGCCCCGCACGTCGGAGGGCCGCGCACCCCGGAGGACCGACCCCCGCCACAGAGCAGGCCAGACCTGCGGGAGCAGCGCTGCAGGGCCGCGCCCAGCTCTGTGTCCTCCGTCCTGGGACTGCTTCCTCCCCCCACCACCACCTGTCTTAGACCCCCAAACTCCATCCCAGCCCCTGCTCGGGGACTTGCTCCCGGGAGCGGCCTAAGGAAGGGAGCAGGAGACGGCGGACTCGGCCCCTGTGCTGGTCTGTTCATTTCTCACCAGCTTGGAGGCTGGAGGTGGGCCCAGTGAACTGGGCACACTAAGGTGGGTGAGCTGCTGGGCCTTTGTTACATTGTAGCCGCTCTCAGGAAGGGTCCTGGAACTGGGCAGCCACTGCTTAATACACTGATGCTCTCAAGAACAGTGGGGGCACCTGGGTGGCTCTGTCCTCCGAGTGCCTGACTCTTGACCTCAGCTCTGCCCTCTGTCTCAGGGTCATGAGTTCAAGGCCCGCATTGGGCTCCACGCTGGGCATGAAGCCTACTTAAAAAAATAAAATAAATAAAAAGAAAAACGGGTGCCTGGTGGCTCAGTCAGTTAAACGTCTGTCTTGGTTTCAAGTCATGATCCCAGGGTTCTGGGATCGAGCCGTGCATCGGGCTCCCTGCTCCGTGGGCAGTCTGCCTCTCCCTCTCCCTCTGCTGCTCCCCCTGCTTATGCTCTCTCTCTCTGTCTAATAAATAAACATCTTTAAAAATAAATGAAAATTTAAAAAAGAAAAACAATAGAGAGCTGATGGCTAACAATGGATGATTGAAAGCCATGGATCCTGTTTGGTTGCATATAAAGAAACCATCTCCCACACTGAGATGGTAAAGACCAGGGCCAGGCCCGAGGACTAATACCTCACAGACGGTGAACACCCAACCAAGGCAGTTTAAGTTTGGGGCCCCAGCTGGGAAAAGCTGGGGCCATGACATGGGTTGGAGGTATTTGATATCTGGGTAGATACCCTCAAAGGTTTTGACTCCCCAGCCTACCCATGTGGCTTACCTCCCTATTTAGCCAGCCCACCTTCCCCCACCTACTGGACATGAAGCATATATCACAAATTTGGGGGGGCATAATTTAGCTGGAAACATGAGATGGAAGGGGAACTCTAGCCCCCTCCAACTCAAGAAGACTGTATATTCGTTGGCTAGGGCTTCACCAACAAGGAACCAGAAACGGGGACTTACCAGGAATTTGTCTCTGGAGGCCAGAATTCAAAACAAGAAGACAGCATAGGGGCACCTGGCTGGCTCAGTCGGAAGATCTTGGGGTTCTCCATCTAGGGTCATGAGCTAGAGCCCCACTTGGGGGTCGAGATTACTAAAGAAAAATAATACATTTAAAGAAGAAAAAAGATGACAGCATGCATGGGTCCTTCTGAGAGCTGTGGGAGCTGTCACTCCTCTCTCGCAGTTTCTGATGGCTCGCTAGCGATGTTTGGCATTCCCTGGCCGGTAGGTGCATGACACCACTCTATGCCTTCATAGTCACATGGCTTCTCCCCTCCACACCTGTATGTTTCTGTGTCAGATCTCCCCTACTAAAGAGGACTCCAGTGATATGGAATTAGAACACACCCTAAGGAACTCCTCTGAGGCGGATCATCTGCATAGACCCTATTTCCAAATAAGGTCACACTCACAGCTACTCAGGGTTAGTACTTCACCATCTTCTCTGAGAGGAGGTGGAGATACAGTGCAACCCGTAACAAGCTGTACGACCATGTAACATGCCTTTCCAGGAACTGGGGAAATCTGTGTGGGCCCAGACTCTGAGTGTGGTTGATGAGTGGTGGTCCCCAACTCCTTTAATCAATCAGCATGGCCCCTGCAGAAACTGGAAGGCAGCTGCAATGCAGATGTAAAATTGGGTAGAAGACACATGGAGTGACCCCAAGGGGCCCCTGCCCCCCAATGCTCACAGCAGCAACGTCCACAACAGCCACACTGTGCGAAGAGCCCAGATGTCCATCGACAGACGAATGGACAGAGAAGATGTGGTTCATATATACAGTGGAATACTACTCAAGCATCAAAAGTGAAACCTTGCCATTTGCAGTGCCGTGGATGGAACTAGAGGGTATTATGCTAGGCGAAATAAGTCAGTCAGAGAAGGACGATTGTTGTATGATCTGACTCATACTTGGAATATAAGACACAAAACAAAAGGCTGGAGGGGAGGAGGAGGAAAAAGAAAACAAGATGAAATTAGAGAGGGAGACAAACCATGAGAGACTCTTAACCCTAGGAGACAACGTGAGGGTTTCTGGAGGGAGGGCGTGGGGGCTGGGGTCCCTGGGGGGTGGCATCAGGAGGGCCCGGGACTGATGAGCACCAGGTGCTGTATGCAACTGATGACTCACTGCCCTCCACCTCTGAAACCAATAATAGACTCTACATTAATTAACTGAATTTAAATAAATTTTAAGAATAAAATTGGGTAGAAGAATTTGTTAGCTTACAAGCAATCTTCTAAGACGTGGGCTTTAGGACCTGCACGAAGACCGGGTGCGGGCTTGCTGAAGGGTGCTACTGGCGTGCTAGGGTTTCTAGAGCCACGTAGCTACTACACCACTGAAGGCCCAACACAGCAAGAATCTCTCTCTTGGTGACTCATTCACTCACACGTCTGACCGCTGGCGTTGGCGCCCAGACTGTGGAACAAATACACAGTTTTGCCTGAAGGCTCCGTTGACAACTACATCGTCCCTTTCCATCAAGAACAAGGTGTTCGCCAGCCAGGTGGGCTGGAGGCCTTGGTCAGACACAGATGCTCCAGAGAGGAAACAATAAACCGCATGAAGACTCGGGGACCTGCCGCATCCATCATACTTTTAGGGACCCAGTGGTCAACCCTGTCCCATAAGGCAGCTTTCCAAAACTAAAAGGCCATCATGGCACCTGGCCCTTCAGCAACGAGAAAGCAAGACATTGTGGGACCACTTCTGGCTCTGGAAGCATGTCCCACACCTGGGAATCCAGCTCTGATTCAAGTATTGAGTGATTTGTAAGACTGTGAGCTTTGGGAAGAGCCCAGAAGTCTGGTGCCTACACACTTGGACCATCATCACGGCACCCCGCTGTCCTGGCCCGTCGGGGGCAGGTGATTAACAGGGCGATAACAGGTGTCCAGCAGGCGGCATGGAGGGTGACTGGTGGTGGGGACAACGCAACGTGGAGTTTTGGGCGTGTCCCACTGGGAGATTCACAGGCAGGACCGAGTTCCTGCCGTACCCCTTGGAGCAGGTACTTTACACGAGTTCTGGAGCAAACAATATCCTGGTTTGCCGCTGTCTCTGGCAGAGACGGAACACCTGACCTCGGGACACGCGAGTCGCCATGCAGCCCACAGCGTCCATTATGAGACGGGCTACCAGCTTGGGAAGTCACAGAGTCAACTGGGCCCAGCGACAGTCCGTCATAAAACAGTGCACTCAAGGCTCAGCAGGACGATGTGCTGAGGTCACAGGTGAGCCCAGACCCGTGGCGTCCACTGCTGTTCTTCCACTGCACACCCATCACGTCGGGGCAGCTCTATGACCAACTGACGAAGGAGCAAGCATCTGGAGCTGGGTTCATAAAGGGCTGGCTTGGTGTGTGCGTTCGAAGTGAGAATGCACAGCATGGAGGACAGTGCTGGGGCATAAGGGCAGATCCTCCCAGAAGGCAAAGCTCCTAGTCTCATTTTTTTTCACTGTAACAAGCAAACTGAGGTTAGAATATACACGGGCTCGGGGGCAGAGCTGGACGGCCGGGGTGACTGGTCGGGGCCTGGAACAGAAGTGATCAGAGGCTGGGGACAGAGTCTGGGACAGAAGTGCGAGGGCAGACATTGCGACAGGACCGTGTACAGGGGGCTCTATATAACATGTTGGGGCCCGGGGAGCATCCAGGAAAGAAGGACCAGACAGCTGGGCAGCCCGAGTCCTGGCATGATGGGCACAAGGACGAAGGTCACAGTGGAGGCCATTCCCGGGCCCAGCAGTGGGACTTCTCTGACCAAAGCTGATAGCCACTAGCTGCCGCCAGACATCCAACCTGCCAGCAAAAGGCCAATGCTGAGGGCCCACGAGGGCCCCTGACCTTAGGAAGGTCAATCAGCCCACTTCACTGTGTTGGAACTCTGCCATCTGGGAGAGCCAGCAGTTCGTTTTCGCAGGAACAGACTCATACTCTCTATGTCCGCTTGGCCTTCTCGCCACAACTACCAGCCAGCAAGGGCTGACGAAGCATGGGTTCCACTGTCGCATGGCCTGTAGGGCACCGCACGAGACAAGACTCGGGACTCCACACTACGCGGCACATGTGCAGTGAACCCTGGGACAGCCAGCCAGAGGCACAGCCGAAGTGCCAGAGTTGGACTGACGTTCTGCAAAGATAGGGTGCCATCCAGACCTTTTATGGCACTGTGCTCCCCGTGGGAAGGAGACATGAGCTGAAATCCAAGGACTGGAAACCAGAGTGGTCCCATTTCCCATGCCCCCAGTGGTCCAGTAGGGAACTCTATGCTTCCTGTCTTCCCAAGTTCAGACTGCAGGGTTAGAGGTCCTGGTCCCCAAAAAGGACACTCACCGGGGAACATATCAACTATTCCACTGGACTGCAAACTCTGGCGGTCTGGAAACTGTGGGGGTCAAAGGAAGGGCCGCTCCTGGAGGTGAAGGGACGACCACTGCTACAGTAATTACACGATGGGGAGGATATGTGGGATCCAGGAAGCCATGTGGGTGTGTCTTGCTACTCCTTTGCTCAACTGTGATTAAGAAACTGAAGAATTAAACACCAACTTGAAGAGTATCTGCACCCACCAGTTCCCGCGGCAGCGTCCACGGTAGCCAAGGTAGAAGCCCCCGGGGTCCGCTGACGGACGGTGGGTAAGGGAGAGGTATTCAGTGGCACAGCGGCGTAGTGCTTGGCCATTCCCTGCAACGCAGCTGGGGCGACGTGAGTCCGGCAGGGAGGGGACAATGCCGTGTGATTTCACTTACACGTGGAATCCGAAAAACGAACCCAGCAACAAAGAGAACTCAGCTCGCGAGCACCCGGTGGCTGCCGGGGGGCCGGGAGGGAGAATGGGGGTGAAGAGGCACAAGCCTTCACGATGAGTGAGTCACGAGGACGAAAACGACAGCACGGGGAACACAGTCGGTAACACTGTGCAAGTGTCGTGTGACGGCACACGGGACGACACTGCCGTGACCGCGCCGGACTGCCGAGTCAGCACGTCGAGCGTCGCCTACCCTTCAGTCAAAAATAAAAATATGGAGGGCACCCGGCTGGCTCCGGCAGCAGAGTCTGTGGCTCTGGATCCCGGAGTCACGCATTCAAGCCCCACACTGGGCATGAAGCCTGCTTAATAAAAAAAAGTAAAAAATAAATAAAAAGTAAAAAAAATTAAAAAGTAAAATAAAAAATTTTAATAAAAACTCATTAGGAATAAAAGCCTAAGTGAAGAACATTTTATGTTGCATGGATGCAACATAAAAAGCAGGAGCCCCCCGGCCGGCTGAGCGCCGACACGACCCGAGAGCCCCCCGGCCGGCTCGGTGCTGACACAACTCTCGGTCTCAGAGTTGTGAGCTCAAGGGCTATGCTGGGCACAGAGATTACTTACAAATTTTTTTAATTCAAAGGAAGTATAAACATAAAAATGCATTAGAAAAAAATAAGAAACCTAAGGAATTCAACTTGCAGACGTAACGAAGGGGTCTGCCGACTGAACCAGGGATCCCCGCGGCTGGAGGGAGGGGCTGTCGGCTGAAGGAGGCACACACCACTTGGAGACATTCCCTCCAACCTGTAAGATGTGTCTCCAAGCTGGTGCTGGAGGACAGCCTCCAGTGGCCACCTGACTCGTCGCTCAACGGCGGCCTCCAGCTGCTGGGATTCACGCACTAGTTCACAAACAATCCCCTATATATGGATACCCAGAAGAGAAAGAGCCGAAGATGAGGCCAACCGCTCCAAGTTGGTCGGGGGCAGGTCTACCACGAAGCCTGTCTTGAGCAGCCGTAAGAGAGGTAGATCTCCACACCCACCTGCCAGCTGAACGTTTGGATAGAACCCTAACTGGATTCGGTCATGTATTTGAACATGTATTTGATCCAGATGGCCTCCACGAGGCTATGCCCTTGGAACAGCTC
>PITA01022959.1:0-29218 GCA_004023965.1 Spilogale gracilis | reverse complement strand
ACCTGGTGTGAGCACATGCTGGTATGTGTGCCCTGATGTGAGCACATCCTGGTATGTGTGCCCTGCTGTGAGCGCATGCTGGTATGTGTGCCCTGCTGTGAGCGCATGCTGGTATGTGTGCCCTGGTGTGAGCGCATGCTGGTATGTGTGCCCTGGTGTGAGCACATCCTGGTATGCCCTGGTGTGTCTGCCTGACACACCTTGGTCCACTGCATTTCGCTCCCACCCCCATCATTGCTGCCCTATATGTGGTAGAATTTTCTAGAAGGGATTCCTGAGTGCTCAACCATAGTCAATGACAGATGAAATTCCTACTAATTTCATGGCTCTGAGAAAAAGGGTGTTGCTCACTCCCAGGCCACGTTAGTATGTCAGCTTTTCATCTCTAAGGAGTTCAAAAAATGCTCTTAAAACCTAAGGACCATGACCAATTACTTCTTATTAAGTTTTGACTAAAAAATAACATATCAATAAGATCGAAGTCTACCTCATTGCACCTCATACAGACTTCCTTATACATGAGTGACATTATTCACATTAAAAAATTTGACAATATTTAAAATCTTATTTAAAACTCTCATTTCTTTAACTTTGTTTCCAAAAGGCTTAATTTTTCTTTTCTTATATTTTTACTAGAAACTTCTAATTATTCAAAATGATGGAGGCATGAGATTTTTGATTAACTATTAAGTAATTTAATTAGAACTGAGACTGTCCCAAACTGTCAAACATTTCAAATGTTGCTTAAAGGATAACAACTATTATTGTAATAAACTTAACCTTATAGAAAACTGCTAGTAAACAGTATTTCCCATAATTGGATTTCTGAAATGAAAATAAATCAGAGTAATACATGTTTCATGTCAGAAAGTTAATAGACCATAATGAATCTTGGATGTTCTACAGTGGGCTCTCTCCTGTGGGACTCCTTATATCTGCGGGGATGGTAGGTGTTCATTATCTCAGTTATTCTGATGATAAGACTGAGGCTCTAAGAAGGGTCCTGAGGAAGGACCAGGTCCTTCTGGTCACTGGGACCTCAGTCCTTGTCACAACACCTGAAGTAAAGCTAGGTGTGCCAGTAGCCGTTGAGGGAGGGTTGTTTCTACGTAGCTGGTGTCAAGCCAGAGTACGTGCAATTAAACTGCAAGAATACTGAGTTATGCATGTTCTGACCCCGGAATGTTGTCTTCTAAAAACACAAACTTCTCAAATCAGCTTACTTGTCATCTGGATGCCATCTGAATGCTGAATGAACACTGAGTTTCTCGTACTTCTAGTGCTGAAGTGAAATGGGGAGAACATGATCCTATTTTGGTTATAATGTGATAGGCAAGACTCAAAGCTGTTACAGGCAGTCTTGGTGTTAAGATTCCTTGACAGATTCAGCCTCATCCAGGGCCTAAAGTTGGAGGACTTAAAGCCTGTGTCTTCACTTCTTGGCTCCTGGGATCTGATCACACCTTGGGGAAGTGACTCCCGCCACCGGCTCCCGGGGTGAGGAATGACCATGTGTTGCTTGGTGAGAACCGTGTCCCCTCCTCCTCGCCCTCCACCCGCTAACTCCCCACTTATGTGGGGCGTGGCTCCCCCTGTCCCTGGTAATCCTGACTCCCGACCATGACTCTGGGGCAACACTGGATTTCTACTAGGACCACACAGTTGGTCTGCATTATCTCCAGGGACTTTCCACGGTTGAGCTGAGGGGGAGCCCGCCCCTGACCTCAGAGGCTGTGGGCTGACAGACCAGAGTGTTGCAGCTATTTCTGAGACGGGAAGGGAGCCAGCTGCTTGAGAGAGGACAGGGATGAGCTACGGGGAGAAGACCGCTGCAGGTGTCAAGGCTGTTCTCAGCACACCCTTGAGGCCCATCTACATCTGTGGCCTTCCTAATATTTGGCTTTTTAAACTTCTTTTGGATTCCAGGGGCAGTTAAATTTTTTTTTCTCTTTTTTAACATCTAAACTTGATTTCTGACGTTGGATGCTCAGTAAAAGGTCTGACCCACACAAGATTAATTTCTGAGACACAGGGTTGGTTTATTGCTGAATAGCATCCTGACTTAGCCATTAGAAGGGGAGTAGGTGCCCTGTGAGTGAGAAGGGATGTGGGGGCTGGGAGTAGGGGCAGGGGAGCAGCCGAGCTTTAAGATGCGAGCCTGGAGGACAGGGACCACAGAACCTCACCGCCCGGTTCTCCTTCCCCTGGGATCCTGGGGCTCACCATCCCCCAGCCCCGACACGTTTCCTGGTGTAGCAACATCCCTCTTCATGTAGTTGAAGAACGTTTTAAAAACACTTTTTTTTTCAATTTCAGCTTTATCAAGGTAAAAATCAACATATGAAATTCCAAGAAATCTGAAGTGTTTGTCGTGGTGATGGATGGGCGCCCGTGTTGCGAAAGGGGGCCCCCACCGAGCTAGCCGGCACTCACCTGTTGACCTTCTGGGCTTTTGGAGAGAACACTGAAGTTCCGCTCTCTTAGCGCATTCCAATCATACAACACAGTGTTACCAACTCTAGTCACCGCATTGTCCGTGAGGTCCGCAGGCGTTCTTCATCTTACGGCGGTAGGTGTGGGCCTTTGTACCGCCCTCTCCCTATCGGCCCTGGCCACCACTTTTCTGCCCTCTGTTCCTTTAAGTCTAGCTTTTTTGTAGATTCCGCAGGTAAGTGACACTATCCAGCATTTGTCTTCTCCGTCTCACTTACTCCACGCAGCAGGGTCCTCTCGATGTCCACCCATGCTATTGTGGACACAACGCCTGAAAAGATGCTCAGGGCCATTCCTCATCAGGGAAATGCAGCTCACACCTGTCGCAGTGGCCGAACTCAAAAACGCAAGAAGCAACAAGTGTTGGTGAGGATGTGGAGAAAAGACAAGGCTTGTGCCCTGTTGCTGGGGAAGTAAACTGGTGCAGCTGCTGTGGAAAACAGCATGGAGTTTACTCAAAAAATTAAAAATTAGAAATACGATGCGGTCCAGCAATGCCGCTGCTGGTGTATACTCAAAGGAAATGAAATCGGGCTGTGGGAGGATCATATGTGCATCACTCACAGTGGCCAACACTCGGAAACAGCGTGATGCCCGTCAGCGGATGAGTAGCTAAGGAGAATGTGATGTCTCTGTAGTGGAGCGTCGCTCAGCCTTGAGAAAGGAGGAAGTCCTGCCTGTGGCAGAAACCTTTATTTCTATGTTCATCAACTATCCGATTACATTCGAAGATACACTGTTTTCCGAAGATACGTAAGGAGTTTAAACTTCTCTCTCTTGAATCGGTCACTTGCAGAAATGTTCTCAGAATGTACTTGACCTCATTCTTGGTGTATAGATTCATGCTAAAGTTCTTCTCAGAGATGAAACTGTTTCAAAGCTTAGAGGGACCTGAGACATCTGGTGGGCTCAGTCAGAAAAGCATGCAACTCTTGATCTCAGGGTTGTGAGTTCAAGCCGCACACTGGGTATAGAGCCTACTTTAAAAAAAAATAAAAAGAATATATATCAATTTTTCAAAGCTTAAAGGGACATAAACTCCCAACTTATTTGCGTGTATTCTTTATTTTTTGAAAGTAAAGAATGAAAACTGGATATAAGAACTCTTTCCAAAACAAACAAACGAACAAAAAACAACCTCTTTCCTCTCACCTATGCGTGGAATCCACAAAGCAAAGACATCCTCTCCAGGAATGGGTCTGTTGCCTAAATTTCAATGACTGAATCATGTACCAACTCTTATAAGTTGTTCATGAGAGAAACTTTTTGGGAGCCTTTCACCATTATAAGGGATTTAGTTGTTCAATGACAATAAACTACAATTATTTCCTGATGCATTCATTGCTTTCGGTAGTATCCTCTATATGTGGTTATGATTGCATTTTAACATAAGTTGGGCACTTTTCTCTTCAGCGTCCGGGGTCAGTGCAGATGGTCCTGGAGCATCCTGCCATCGGGAGACTGATGTTCGTGCCATCACACTGATTTCCAGGAAAAGCTACATGCTGCATTCTTGAAGCAAAGCTTGCAATGGGGAGCTCTCCCTGCCCCCCATATTTTCCCCGCTGCCCCAGCCGTGATGGTCAGCTCCTCGCAGGGCTCTGCCCCCGCGCCCTCTGGTCCCTCTTTTTGCACAGGGCCACTCCCTTCTGCTTACTCAGATTCCTGCCCCACAGGTCACCTGACTCCCACGCGGAGCTCCCCTGCGCCCTTGGCTTTCCCCATGAGGACTGTTCTGAACAGCCTTTGTCATGACTTTACGGAAGGTGAGCGGCATCGTGGGGGGTGCCTCATGCGTGCCAGCCCCCTCCCCCCTGCAGCCTGCCCTTTGGAGGGGGACATAGGGAGCACATGGTGAATAGGCCAGGAGCATGGGGCTCAGTACCGCGGCGGCCCGCTCTTGCTTTCTCGGGTTGATTGCCCTGGGGATTCCTTCCATGGCTGCTAAAGCCCTCAAGCTTGGCTTTGCTGCTGGGATCATAACACTGGCTCGTGTGGGGACTTGCTGGACAAGTCCAGGCCCCTCCAGTCCACGGCTGTGAGTATGCACGGAGCCTGCGAGTCGCTGGCCTCCCTGCCCCCCCACTCTCCCATCTTCCTGGCCCAGGGGGGCTGGAGCCCCTGCTCCATGATTGGGATGCCCTTGTGTCCCCTTCCTGGGGCTGCTGGGACACGGGGTCTCAGACCACAGAAATCTCCCCTCCCAGTCTGGGGGGCCAGAACTGCGAGAGAAAGGAGTCCGCAGGGCCGGTTCCTTCCACGCACTGGGGGGGACACGGCCCCAGGGGTCTCTCCGGCCTCCGGGCTCTGCTGGCACTCACTGCGGTTCTTCGGTTCCAGCATCACCCTGATCTCTGCCTGCCTGCTCACCGGCGTTCTCCCTGCTGTCTGCGTGTGCTTGTGTCCACGTGTCTCCTCATGACGACGGCCAGACTGAATCACGCGCCCACGCACCGCATACGACCTCATCTTAGCTCATTACATCGGCAACCGCCTGACCTCTAGCTACATCACAGTCTGGGTCCCCTCCATATGGATTTGGGGGACATACGATTAGAGCCTGAACAGGTTTCCTGTCCCTGGGACTCCACCTGAGTTCAGAGGCATGCTCAAAATCCCTGCCTGTCTCCGCCGTGACCTGTCACCTTTGAGCTGAGAGCTTCCCTTTCTGAGGACGGGCCTCTGTGTCTCTCCTCCAGTCAGATTCCCATCTGGGGGGAGGGCTGCACTCCCCGGGGCTCTCAGCGCAGTGACACGGACAGCTCACTACCCCTGCTCTCCTAGTGCCCGCAGGAGGGCATGCGGACATGCCGGGAAGGCCTTCCTCCTCAGTCTCCCGTCAAGACTTGGACTTCACCTCTGGCAGACCAGAGCCTCAGTGAAACTTCGACAGAGTAAGTGATTTTCAACAGATGAGAGACTCTCACAAGTACAGAGGTTTTAAGAGAATTAGGTGTCACATATTAACCTGACTTTGAGATGTTCTTGTGGGAATAGCACAAGCCTTGAGGTGCCATCTCGGGGGTGGGCTTCTGGGGTTCCTGGGTCCCACGTCATGGAATCTAGGACTCCAGGGCTCAGAGGGTGCGTGTCGATCGTCTGGCCCGCATGAGTCGCTGGAGGACGGGAGGAGGCTGGCTGCAGGTCCCTCTGCCTTCCCTGATGGGGACACTCAGCTGGGGCCACCGCCTTTGGCTCCTCCCCAGACTTCGGGGCCATGCTGGCCGGGGCTCGGGCCAGTGGAGGCATGCAGTCCCCAGCCCGGACCTAGAATCTTCCCTGTAAGACAAGGCACAGGGGAGAAATGGGCTGCCGCCTCCGGAGTTGGGCCGTGCACCTAAAATCTGATTGATCAACAATCCCCAGTAGCACTCCCCTTTGGGTTCTCAGATGACAGCAGGGCTCTCAAACTCCTTCCTGAACACACTTACCTTCCTCCCCGGTGACGAGGAAGGAAAGGGACAGCCGATATCTAACACTAAATAAACATTTCCTTACATAATCTCACTCAATCCCGGTAACCAGCTCGTGAACCAGGATTTTTTTTTTTTTTTTTAAGATTTTCTTTATTTATTTGACAGAGAGAAACACAGCGAGAGAGGGAACACAAGCAGGGGGAGTGAGAGAGGGAGAAGCAGGCTTCCTGCCGAGCAGGGAGCCCGATGTGGAACTGGATCCCAGGTCTCCAGGATCATGACCTGAGCCGAAGGCAGTCGCTTAACCACCGAGCCACCCAGGCGCCCCGTGAACCAGGATTTTACTACTATATGGGTTTCTCGGGGCCACCGCCACAAAATGTCCCAGATGGGTGTTTAAAACAGCAGAGACCCCTTCTCTCATGGTTCTGGGGGACACAGTTCCCAGATCGGGGTGTTAGCAGGCCTCTGGGGGGAGGGTCCTTCCTTGTTTCTTCGAGCTCCTGGTGTTGCTGGAGTCTCTGCCAGTTTCTTGCTTTGTGGACGCATCCCTCCAACCTCTGCCTTTCTTCTCTGTGCATCCTCTCCTCACGAGCCCTATCTGATCCAGCACGCTTGTCTTATTTTACGTAGGAATTACATCTGCAAGGACTCTATGTCCAAACGAGACCACATGCACGTATCTTTTGTGGGGACAAAACTAACCCCAGCAATTACTATCATTTTACAAATGAGGAAACAGTGAAGTCAGTCTTCAGGTTTCAGTTTGCAAGACCAGCAAAACCAGGACGCGAAGCCAGTTCCGTCCCAGTTCGAGCCAGTGTCCCGGGCAGGAGGCTGGCGTCTGCCCACCCGCACCCCTGAGGCCCACCTCTGACTGGGCAGCATGCACTCAGGACAGAACCTGCGGCGTTTGGTGGCAAGGGAAGGTGCCAATGCGACGTCCCCGGGAAAGCCGAGCCCCGGGGCGCCTCCTGTGAACCCCGGTTGGTGAGAGCAGCTTGCCCTCTGTGTGCCCAGGCCAAGAGGAGCGAAGCCTGTTCACCGAGGGGAGAGGAAGCCTCGGGGCCCAGCAGGCTTGCAGGGCACAGAATAAACGGGGCCCTGGTTCTGGGCCTCCAGCACTCACCCCGGTGTTCCGGTTAACACTCAGGCTGATTTTAAATTCTTGGAACAGAAAGAGAAATTGTGCGACAAATAGGAGAACAAAGGGAGACTTAAATCCAAGCCCCTTTTCTGTTGTGTACATGCTGTTCAGCACATCAGGGGAGGAACCTGAAGAAGTGCAATCGATTCAGTTCATTCAGCAAGTGCCTGAGCAGTGGATCTGAGCCCGGGGCACCCAGGGCCTGCTGGCTGGGTTTCATTCCAGAGCACAGGATGTGGAGATTTTTCTGATCAACTTCCCATTCCCCTTCTCTGTTCCTTGTGTCAGGAATCTGGGTAATGCACCGACCTCAAATCTTAATTTTTCTTTTCCCACAAAGCACTTTTTTAAAAAAAAGATTTTATTTATTTATTTGACAGAGAGAAACACAGCGAGAGAGGGAACACAAGCAGGGGGAGTGAGAGAGGGAGAAGCAGGCTTCCTGCCGAGCAGGGAGCCTGATGTGGGACTCGATTCCGGGTCTCCAGGATTCTGACCTGAGCCAAAGGCTGACGCTTAATGACTGAGCCACCCAGGTGCCCCCAATTTTTTTTTTTTGATTCCCTGCACCCCCATGGATTTTGGCTAAATCGAGCGTTCTTTAACCCCAGGCCCTCACAGAGAAAATAAGGAGATCTATGCCTTTGGATTTGGGGGACAAAGATAGCAATGGCATTTCCCACCCCTGGCCCAGCTCCCCAGGCCCCAGGGAAGACCACGCAAGCATTGTGCTTCTCCCGTGGGGAGAAGTGGCGGGTGGCCCACGTGAGGCAAGCGTGG
Organism: Spilogale gracilis; assembly: GCA_004023965.1. Classification (NCBI taxonomy): domain Eukaryota; kingdom Metazoa; phylum Chordata; class Mammalia; order Carnivora; family Mephitidae; genus Spilogale; species Spilogale gracilis. The sequence goes on along the minus strand of PITA01022959.1, from coordinate 21,382 downwards.
CAGCTGGGCCGAGCGCAGAGGGCAGCCGCCAGGGGAGCCCCACCCTGACAGCCGAGTGCCCACCGCGTCTGTGAGCCCCCTGCTTGCTCCCGGCCTGCAGGGTCCGACCCACTTCTCTTGTGTCTTCTTCCCCACAGCAGGAGCTTGTGTCCTGAGCCCGAGTACCAACGGCACAAGACGTGATGGTCATGAAATAAGACTATTCTACCGAAACAGGCTTTTCTTATCCAGTTATGCTGACTGTTGCAAAGTCATTTATTAATTTATTAATTGCATGCAGCACATACTGGTTTGATTTTAGTTCTCTTCCCAGGGAGCAGATAATAATCCCAGTCGTCAGCCTTTGTGGAGCTCGCCCCCGAGCCAGGCACAGGCTGAGCACTGCATGCCCTCTCCCACCACAGATTTCAGGGACCCTGAACACCCCTGGTTCACAGACGGGCAGCGGAACCAACCAGAGACCCAGGGGTCCCAGGTAAGAGCTCCGGGCATCATGCTACCAAGTGTGGCGAGGCTGCGCACACAGAAACTTGGCGCATCTCTTTCCTTCTCCTCGTCCAAGCTGAAATACTCCCAGCAGTATCTTTAGAAGGCATCTAGAACTCTCCGGATTGTCTGATGGTCTCCAGATGGGTGGGTCAGCCTTCCCCCTCTTCTTGGACCTCAGGATTCCCTCTCCTGGCGGTAAAAACCTTCACTCACAGACTCTGGAAGGAGTGGCGGAGAGAAAGATGACCGGCCCTCCTCTCGTGTCATTTGGATCGCACAGAGGCCCGTGGTCTACGGGTCACTGGTTCTAACAGCGGTGGCAGCGTGCAGGGCTGACCTTGGGTCTCATTCTGCCCCTTCCGGGCCTTTCCCTCCGTGACAGACCGGCAGTCCCCGTGCTCCACCCACAGAGGACAGTCCCAATTCTTCTCTGTCCTTCCTAATATTGGAAATATTTTTGGAGGTTTGTGAGCCTCTTCTTGGGACTTGACTGCACCCAAATGTAGACAAATAAATGAAATTCAAAATTGAAGAGAAACATACCCCAGGAACAAAGATCCCATCTTTAAAAGAATAAGGACGCTATTTTTTTTTTAAAGATTTTATTTATTTGTCAGAGAGAGAGAGTGCACAAGCAGAGGGAGCAGCAGTGGGAGAGGGCAAAGCAGGCTCTCCGCTGAGCAGGGAGCCCGATGCAGGACTCCACCCCAGGGCCCTGGATCATGACCGGAGCCAAGGCAGAAGCTTCACCGACTGAACCCCCCAGGTGTCCCAAGGATGCTATTTTTAACCTTGGTGTGTAAACTCTGAACATTGGCGTTTAAACTCTGAACATTGGCGTGTAAAGCCTCAACATCTCCATTTTGCTCTCTAGTACCGAGCCCGAAGTTTCATTCTCTGGCAGCCCTTTGCATCTCCTTTAATGAGATGCTCGTCAAATATTAGTCAAGTCTCAGCCTTCATGAACGTGTTCAGAGGTGGGCGAGCTGCACTGAGCTTTCTTCAGGCAAAACTTCTCTCTGTCAAGAGCAGGGTAGAGGCATCAAGGCAATTTCAAAGACGTTTCTGAGCCTGGAGGTGACAGCCAGCCTGTCCCCAGAGCCCCACACGTGTCGGCGTGTCATTGCTGGCTCGCGGTCGTGCCTGCGTGCTCACCAGCCCAAGCCCCGGCTCCCCCGGGATGGAGCCTACCCCCGCCCCCCCGCCGGCGCCAGTCCCATCCGCTGTGTGCGGGGCAGCCATTATCTTCAAGCCTTCTACTACAACATATCAGGTTTTTTTCTGAGCCCCCACCTTCAGTCGTTTCCAGATGGAGCTCTTCGGTGACAGCTGGCCCCGTGTAACCCAGGTTTCAAACCTGCCGCCGTCTCCGGATCTGCTGGCACCTTCACCCGCCTGGTCGTTTGAAGCCACAGCCCACTGACGTCACTCCTGGAACATGTCTTCTCTCGGGGGCCGATGTGCAGTCTATGGCTCTAGTTCAGACCCGCTGCCTCACCTGGACCTTGGCAACCAAGTCCCAGCCAGCCCCCCTGCCCCAGCCCCGCCTGAAGCATGGCATCCCTTTCCCCTTGGCGCCAGGTCTTGCACTGACTGTGGTGGGTCGGAGGGGCACACCGAACACACATGGGGACTGCATTTAAAGGACTTACGGTCAGCTTATCTTTTGCACAGTGGTCAGAGAACTCTCCCCGCAACAGGTAGACCTTGCTCGCCCCCTTCCTGCCCCCTGCTCCTCCATCATTTGGGGACTCCAGCTCCCATCAGAACATCTGTCATTCTGTCTGCAGGCCCCCGTGGGCACGGAGGGTCTCAGAGACAGTCTGGGGTATTGCAACAGAGCCCGCTGTTGACTTCCTTTCCAGAGCCCTCCCCTCTTCACAGGGTCTGTGGGCAGAAGGCCACTTGGCTCTCCAGCGCCCCCTCAGATGCCCCTTCCTGCCAGGCCCAGGCACTCCACTGTGGTTCAGGGTACTGACTGCAAGGTGCCCCCGGGTGCTGTCTGGCCCCCCACACTCCCAGCCCCACTTGGCTTCGTCAGCATTTCCTGAGCTTGCTGCCCACTGTCCCTGTCTGGGCCTGGCTTCCTCCTCTCCCTCTGCTGGGGGCCCACGTGTCTCACCGAGGGGGTCGGAGCTGTGGTGTGTCCCCTGTCAGGGCTACCTCCCGGCCCCCCGACTCTGACCGGTGACAGTAAGAGTCAGCAGGTATCAGACATTTGTTTTCAGGTGGACGCCTACATTCAGCTGATTTGTTTGCAATCCAGGGAGCTCCTGGGGACCGAGGGGCTGGCCCAGGGGCGTTAGGGCTCAGGTGTCCCTGGACTGCTTGTTCGCTGATCTGAGCTGGCTCAGAGTCCAAGGCCCAGGTGAGTGGGACAAAGGGTAGTGTTGAGACCTTTGGACCGGCAGCAACATTCAGGCCCATGCTCTGCCCTGGTTTGGCGACTCGTTCAGCTCCTCGTTGTACAAAATAGAAAAGACAGAGCCCGCCTCACCAAGAGGAGCCCCAGGGCCACACCCGGTTTGCACTGACTCCTGGAAGCAGGACCAGGTGACACAGCATTGCTTTGGGAGAAAACAGATGTTTTTTACCCTTTCTAAAATTAAAAGTATCTTTTAAAGGGGCGCCTGGGTGGCTCAGTGGGTTAAGCGTCTGCCTTCAGCCAGGTCACGATCTCAGGGTCTTGGGATCAAGCCCCGCATCAGGCTCTCTGCTCATTGGGAAATCCACTCCTCCCTCTGCCTGCAGCTCTCCCCCATTCATGCTCTCTCTCTCTCTCTCTCTCTAATAAGTAAATTAATAAATTAATTCTTTTAACAAATATCTTTTTAAGGATTTTAAATAAATGAAGTTTCTTATGGGGGGAAAGCATCACGGTGGCGTCTGGTAGGTAACTTTAGATTTCTAAGGTAGTCAGGTTTGGGAGAATTCCCCTCTTTCTTTGTTTTCTCCAATGAATCCAATGGTGAACACAATCTTCTCTTTAGGAGAGCTTCGGAATGATTTTAGACTTCCTAAATCTCAAGCAGTAAACGCTTGGGAGGATACAGATTACGTCGCTTGTCATACTAAGCACCCTAGGTCCCGGCCATACTCCCTGGCGCTCCATGCCTTCAGCTGAACCCCTCGGTCCCCGAAATGCTGAGCAGAGCCTTGCCAGCACCCCGCTGTCCTGTGCACAGGTCTGTCCTTGACCCTGACCACCCAGTACTGTCAAGAACCATCCATGCTTCTAATTTCCTGTTCTAGAAGATGACGATCTTGTCTTTCTCAGCTTGGTGATCTTGCTGTCAAGGAGAGACTCTTCTGGAACCGAATGCAGGCAGGAATCGTCCAATATTGTTCCATCCATGAAAGCTTTGTCAACAGCTTTTTACTTTAAATTTCACTGGACTTACTAGGTGGTCTTGAAATTTAAATCAATCGTATACAAACGAATACTAAAGAAATGAGTATCTTTAAAAGACTATCCTAAAGAAACTGTCTTAAAAGAATGTCTTTGCAAATAATTACCAATTTATTACCCTGCTGGAGCCTGAAATTCCTTATAGTGGGTGTCCGGGGCCCTCTAGTGGCCCCAAAGGGTTAAAGCGTTATTTTAAGGCTCAGTAAATACTGAGTTTTTCTCAAGATGACCATCCGCTCGCTGGGGAGAACCCCAGTAGGCTGACGGGAGTGAAACCACCTGGGGAAGGGACAGAAGGCAAAAGACACGGGATTCCAGCAGCAGTGGTGTGGCCAACTCAAACAGTAAGTTGGCCTTTTATATAGAATCCTTAACACTACTCCTCTGCTTACTAAACCCCGCAAAGCCCGAGGTGCTCAGGAAACAGAACTAAAAACCAATAGCTCCCCCTTCTGACCCAAAGAGATTCTGAACCTCTTTGGTGGCATTTCCTGAAAAGTCAGACACGCTGCGGTTTTCCTTAGGAAAAGAATGGGTCTTGGCTTCTCCATGTTCTGTCTCTCTGGGATCAATGAAAAAGACCCAGATAAGATTTATTGCTCAGTGTGTTTCAAAATACTATGAACAGCTTTGGTTTCCTTTCCTCTCTTTCTTTCATGCGGAATCATTTTGTTATTTCAAGCAGTGTACATACGTCTGGGTCTGGGAAAGGTGTTTATATACGTAGGTTCCCATAAAGGGCAATCAGCTCTATTCTCTTTTCTTTCTGGGTCCCGGGAAGAGAGTAAGACCCTCACCTCTGGCATACACTGCAGGGGGGGCTAAAAATATGGTGATTGAGATACCATTTCCATGAAGTATTTTTAGAAACCACAATTAATTGAAAGTATCCATAATAAACCAAACATCACCATTTTAAGGAAAGACAACATCAGTAGACTGATTTTTGCCCCACTTTCCCATTGTCTCGACACGACACTGTTTTCTCTTTGCTCCACATGAGTTTTGTCACCGAAGCCTTATCTCGGAGTGGTTAAGGGCCCAGCCTTAGTAGCTGAAATACCTGGGTTTCAACCCAGATGTTCCTACTTGTGACACTGGGCAATGTTTGTCATATGAGTCCTTGAAAGTGGAGAACCCTTACCAGCTGGGTCAGATGGAGGAGCGGGAAGAAGGAGTTGAGGTTCAAAGGGAGAGAGGGTCTTGACCCACCATTCCGGGCTTTGAGGACGGAGGCGGGGATCCAAGTAACGGGGGTGACTTCAGGAAGCTGGGAATGGCCCCCAAGTGATAACCAGCAAGGGGACAGTGACCTTGGTCCTGTAACCACAAGGCATTGAATCTGCCTACTTTCCAAATGAGCAGGGCCTCGGAAGTCAGACAGCAAAAAGAAATAAAAGGCATCTAAATCAGCAAGGAAGAAGTCAAATTTCTCTATGATACTCTATATAGAAAACTTGATAGACTCCACCAAAAAAAAAACGGCGAGAATTGATTCATGAATGCAGTAAAGTTGCAGGATACAAAGTTAATGTACAGAAATAGGTTGCATTTCTATACACCAATAATAAAGCAGCAGAAAGAGAAATCAAGGAATGGGTCCCATTTACAATTGCGCTGTAAGATCTAACCGAAGAGGAAAAAAAAGATCTGTGGTAAAATATGAGAAGCTAGCAGGTAAGATGAGCCCAGAAACTCATGTTAATTGGTTCTCTAAAATGGTAAGTGGGTATCAGATTCAACTCTAAGCTTCCTAGTGACCAAAGTGACCTAGAACCACATTCAACTACGAGACCCATGAGATGCACAAGTTGCAACTAACTCAATTTTCAAAGCAGTTTTCCGCTGCAGCCTGAGTGAAATTTCGCCCCACCTTCTATACCGTGTGTAATGCTGCCCTTGACCCTCATTTGTTAAAACATTCAAGGTCCTAGACCCTTTTGCAACCAGAGTGACCGTCTGCCACTTGTTAATGTGCTACAGGTGGATATAGGTTAATGAGATATAGGCAGAAGGCCCTGCCAAAGGCATCGTTTCTAAATAAAAAGACAACGTTAAGGAGAAGGCACAGCTGCGTTCCCCGGGCTAGGTGCTGTGCTGCATCTCATGGTTCAGATGACAGAGCTGGCATACAGAAGGATCCTAGGTCTGCAAAGCCAACTGGAAACGCCATGATTGTTCCTGATTGTGGATTTTAAACCTCCTTGTTGCATACGAAAATAACCTTGTGTAAGCCACATCCCCCTCCACCAAGTTTTCATTTAAATTCAAGTTAGTTAACGTATAGTGTAGTATTGGTTTCATGAGTAGAATTTAGTGATTCATCACTTACGATGACATACACACAACACCCAGGGTGCATCACAGCAAGCACCCTCTTAATAGCCATCCCCCATCGAGCCCATACCCCTGCCCTCTTCCCCTCCAGAGACCCTCAGTTTGTTTTCCATAGTCCAGAGTCTCTTATGGTTTGCTTCTCTCTGATTTTATCTTATTTTATTTTTCTTTTTTGTCTGAGTTGGCATAGGGGTCACAGACTTCACTCTCTCTGTCCCATAGGAAATAGCTCTGGGTCACACAGCAGCCAACAACATCCCACCCTGGGCAGGAGCCCCACTGCTCAGACCGCTACCCCTTCCCCTACAGAAAATCCAGATACTGCAAGAGCCCCAGAAAGATCTACTTAAGGAATTATTCCTTAATGTTTTGAAGAACATTATTATTTCTTCTTACCTTTTTTTTTTTTTCTAATCTTCTAAAACTAATTGACTTTAGATTGGTAGTTTTCAACTGTGGGAGGAGGAAGCGGGTGTAGATAGAGATTCTCAGCAGCAGAAGAGAAGGCAGCTCCTTGTCTGGTGTTAAAGTAGTGGGCTGGGGGGTCAGCAGTGATGAAGGACCAAGCCTTGGAGGACGTAGCCATTGGTGGGTGGGGTCAGATGGAGAGACTAGAACATGGATAGCCTCACCTTCGGGGGGAAATCAAAGTGAAGACCAGCACTGCAGCCGTGCTGGAGCTGCAAAAGGCTGGCCAACCGTCCGATGGGACCAGAAGACATACACGCTGACCTAGTCACACAAAGGCCTCTTGGGTAGCTGGTGAGCCAAAGGGAGGAGCCTCATGTCTACTCACATGGGACTATGGCCAGTGGTGACCGAGAGAAAACAAATAAGGGGCAGAACCGTGGGTACGATAGAGACAGAGGAGGACTACCTGTGTGCTTGCATTTACAGAGAACGCCTCCTGGAGGATGGAGAGAAATGGGGGATGGGACTGTGGGGGGGCAGGATGGTGAACTGAAGAAGCCTTTCCTGATTCTGAACATCCTCCTCCAGCAACCTTGAACTTTACTGCCTCTGCCTGGCTCTGTGCCCACCCCCATCCCCAAGTCCAACTTGGGGATCCTTGCTCTCAACCCCCATATATCCTTTTACATTCTACCAAGGCAGCAGCAGATTCAAAGTTGCTGAAAAATTAAAAGCTTTTAAATGCCACTCTCTGCTTTTTTCATTTTTATTGCACATGCATTTGGCATAAATAAATTTGGCATAAATCTGCCCGATGCAGATACGTAATAGTCATTTAATGAACAGCTGTTGCTTTCTCTTTTGCTATCCCCGTGTGTCAAATTTTTTTTCTTTTTGTGAAGAGCTAAAGAAAATAAAGCCTTCAATTTATTTCATATGCCTATTAAAAGCTAAATTAACAATTGTTTACACACTTAGAAATCTGTAATGGCCTCAGCCTGCTCCGTTCCGTGGCCCCCGGGGCCTGCGCGCCAGCCCCCCGCCACCCCCCGGCCACAAAGCACATCTGTGAGAGTGAGAAATAAAGACCGTTCTCCAGTTTAAAAAGTTTAATTTGGAATACTACATTTTCTCAACATTAACGATTGAAAACATGAAATCATTCTATGCCAGTGATAGAAATCAAATTTATTGAACCTAATTAAAGGTTGAAAAAATTTATCAACATAATTAGGAACTCAAAATCACCAGGCTAGAATAATTAACCTGATGTATTTTGTCTGTTTTTTTCTTTTCCAACATTTCATGAAATGTGTCCATCACGGTGACAAGTAGGTAGCTGATAGTCAATTCAACCTGACATGCATTTTTCCTGACATTCCATTTATTATCCCCCAGTGCATATTCAATAGCACTTTTTCATTTTCTTCTCTAATAGTATTCCATTTTTCATTTTCTCATCTTGAGTTTTGTCTTCTGACACTTGACAAGTATTTTATCTTAGGAATTGTGACAATATAAAAATAGGCAACGTGCTTCTCAATTTTAGCAACACTTAATTATCATCTTGATGAAATTTCCATGACGATAAATAAACAATTGCCATATTTAGTACATTACTATGTATCTAATTTTACATAATCTTTGCCCTGCGGGTTGTCCTAGCAGGCGGGGATGGTACTGTGTAGTAACGTGGGTCCCAGGGAAAATAAGAGAAAACTGAAGTTGGCATCTCAGTGAACCCTTTCTGGTAAATACTCACAGGAAGTGTGGTGTACATCTGTCTATCCATTGCATATCAACAGGAGGTGCTTTTTAATCTTAAAATGTTATTAAACAGTGTATCAGCTGGAATAGCCACTCTTGTTTATCAAAAGAAAATCTGCTCATGGTCAATGCAGCTCACTTTTGTAAAATGAAGCAGAATGCGTATATATAACTATGTAATGTTAGAATAAGATACTTTATTCCCATCATCAGAAAGCCATCAGAATGTATGAATTTTTGTTAGAATAAGATACTTTACTGCTATCTTTCACAGAATAGTTAGAAATATAAAATATGCCCATTTTTATTATCATTGAATTATAATGGAGATGTAAGAAATTTCAAATAATGAAGGTGTCCTTGATGGGAATGGTGGCCACTGGTGTGGTGGGCTTGTGGAGCTCACAGTGGGACTCCTGTGCCCCCTACCCCCAGCAGCTGCCCCGAGCTGCTGGCACTGAACCCCCCCCCCCCGCCCAGGACCTGTGCATGGGGTGCACCAGCACTTCCCATCTCGAATGCCCTCTTCCCACCCACCGCACATGGCGCCACCATTCGTTGGTTCTCGGCTTATGTAACAGTAGCTTTAGGCTGACAGATTGCCTCAATGGAAGCAGTGTTTCCACGCTGGTGATGGCCATTTTCTGGACTGTCTTTCCCCCTTGAATGTGCAGTTTCCTCTTGGTCAGACATGGGTTTCTTCTCATCTCTCTATCCCCCAAATATGGAGCTGAGTAGTGACTCAATGCAGAATGATTGAAAGAAGGAGATTTTCGTCTACACTTTCTTATTGATGATGACTCTTATTATCGGCTATTTTCTCCATTTATTTTGGGTATTGGTATTTTGCCTCTTAGTCGTCTCTGATTTTGAGGTATGTTTTCCAGAGTTTTGTTAGAATAAAAACTATAGATTTTTTTAAGTTACTTGAGCAAGATAAATCAAACAATGAGACATTTTTACTATATGCTCTGTGGATTTACTTTTAAACAAAACAAAACAAAAAACAAATGTAAAGCCATTCATAGTGCATGAGAGAGAGCATGGGACACGGGGAACCAGGCCCGTTGCTACCTGCTGAGACTTAGAGCCTCCTCCGTAAGACGGAGACATTGGTAATGCTGAGTCATGGGTCGCTGTGGGGATAAAGACACTCTAAATTCCTGAGGAAATGCTAGGTGTTGGTATTTGTGTTGCTCCATGATGATGAGTTAAGTAACACCGGAGGATTATTTAGTAATCGTTGCCACATTAAAAATTCAGTGATCTTGGGAGAAGTTTTAGGTTTCCCTCAGTTTCAGATGATTTATGATTCACTCTTTATGGCAGTGTGTGTGTGTGTGTGTGTGTGTGAGAGAGAGAGAGAGAGAGAGAGAGAGAGAGAGAGAGAGAGAGAGAGAGAGAAAGAAAGGAAATTCTTGCAAGTGTGTAAGCTAAAATTCTTGCTTGCAGTGGCTAGAAATTTCCTAGCAGGAGGGATCCAACAGGGAAGGCATTTTTTAGAACAAAGACTTGAAAGTTGGAGAATGACTTTTATTTTTTAAATACCAGGAAGGTGGTCAGTGTGGCTGGAGTTGTACGATGCATGGGAAGACGGCGTTGTGGGAAGGCAGAGGGCCGTGTGTGGATGCAGGGGTTGAGTGTAGGCGACTCCGGGACCAGACAACGTGGAAAGTGGGCATGAGCGGAGGAGGGGAGACTGAGTCAGAGACTCCTAGGACCATGAGGTAACATCAACGGTTGATGGTGTGAAGGATTGGGATGGCAGCATATTTCTGAGCAGAGTATGACATACCCAGAAGGAGTATATATATATGGAACCTACTAGAAAATACTTGGCTAATTTTATAAATTCAAGTTCAATCGTACTGAAAGTTTTCGGTTCCTTAGACTCAATGAAAAACAAACAAACAACCAAAAACCAGAACAAAACAAAAACTGACTGCATCCAAGAGGACCTTTGAAAGGTAAATCTCTCTTTACCGGAAAGCTTCTGTCTGGGAGGTCGAGACACAAACTCAGGAGTTGCTCTAACACTGGGAAATAAAATGTTACAGACAATTTCCAGAACCCACCATTAAACCTGACTTTCCAGTGGCTGCAGGGAGACTCGGTATTAGGGATCCTCATCAAGAGAAGGAGACAAATTGTAAATTCCAAAGGCGGCTCTCGGGCAGGTAGCTAGACTGGTAATTAGGGCACGTGGCTGCTACTCAGGCTATTACTCTGAGTTCTCATCCAAGGGCTTCTGCCCAGGGATTTGCAGTTCTCACCAGAGGCTCACCAGAGGGGCATGCACACCGTGATTGCTTTAGTTTCTTCTGATTTGCACTTTAAAGGTCCCCCACTCCACTGGGTACAGAACAGATGGGAGAGAGGGGACAGACAGGAGCGGTGGTCCAGCTGCAGGCAAAGGGCCTGGTGGTGTGAATCAGAGAGGATGCAGTTCAGATGGACAGAAGGAAAGATACTTGGGGTGTTTGTAAGGAGCAACTGGTAACACTTACTGAAAAGTTAGATGGAGGTAACTACGGGGAAGATGGTGATGCCTTTTACCAAGATGGAGAAGGTGGGAGAAGATTCTTTGCATGGTAGCAATTCAATGCCCTGCTTTGAACATGTTAAACTCAAGATGCCTATTAGATATCCAGGAGAAGATGCCATGGAATTGCTTGCTAAAGGCATTCTCAGTGCAGAAGAGAGACAAGACTCATTTATCAGCATTATTGAAAGCCATGGGACCAGAGGCAATCAACTAAGGAGAGGGTGTGTAGTCCAGGAAGAGGTGAGGGCTGTAGGCCAAGGCATGAGATTTCCCACCTATAAAAGTTGAAAAGAAGAGAATAAACCAGGAGAGGGGGTGAAGAGGGATAGCACAGATGCTGAAGGAAAGCCCAGTCCATGAGAACAGCATCATGGAGGACGAGAAAATTTTGTCACTGGCCATTATGGCTGCTGGTAGATCAGACATAATGGAGGCAGAGGGGAGATGACTGGATTAGCCCCAGGGAGGGTGTTGGGAACCTTCCCAAGAGCAGTTTTGGGAATGATGAGGTAAGAAAACCAAATGGAGTAGGTCAAGGTGAGACAGAGTTGAGGGGTCATTTTATTGCTGGTACTGGATGATGTGCACATCAGTGTCTTCAAAACTTTTTCTTGAATGCCTGAAGAGTTTCCTAATGAAATCATTGAAAATGTGTCACTTATTCTAAATTTTTTTCTTACATTGCAAAATTCTAAGAGTTAAAATTAATTTAAAGGTATGCTGTGAGTTTTTGCCAATGAGACATTAAGGTGAGGTGCACAGGGAAAGCTGTGGGAGGGGCAAAGTAGAGAGAGGGAGAGCAGAGCAGGAGAGGATTGTCAAAGGTTATCATTACATATTATATGGAATGTTCCGTAAGAGTATTGTTATAAGCAGGTTTTGTCAATTCTGGGAGCAGAAAAATAAGTCTGGGGTCTAGCCTGAATCTATAAAATATATTTTTTTAAACATAAATGTGCAGAGATAGAATAGCTAAGTGGAAGAACAGGTATCCTTCTAAGGGTTTTGATACATGTAACCATATTTTCTTTCTTGAAGTGTGTCAGTAGTGATTCTCTCTTGCAGAGGCCTCGAAACTTCCAAACTGCCTATATTTAATGTGTCACATAGGAAGGCAAATGTTTTTACCTTTCCCACATTACCCCTTCTTGTAGGCCTGAAATGTCCCCTATGCAACAGTGCTCCAGACCCTTCTAGAATGTTCTGAGGCACTTTGCAGAAGCACCAGCTCCATCTGGGATGGCATTAGCTAATGGAAGAGGTCAGACCTACATTCTCCACCTTTTTGTGCTCTTAGGCCTTTAAAAATTAATGTTACATTAATAACTGTATGGTTATTAATAATATTCCATGGCATAGACATCATCTCTAAGTTTAGTCCAGGGTCTTGCTTTTTAAAGGCAGTGAACTTGAGATGTTTGGTAAACAGAAGAGCCCTTCTTTGTTGCACAACATCCCTCCCTAATGGCAATTTGTATTGTATTTCTTCAGAGAGGAACAGCCAACGAAAGAAGTCAATAACATAAAGCAAATTGTCCCTTTCAAGTCCGCCAGCTGTCACACCTTGAGAAGAGACATTTCCTCTTATTCTTGTTCTTTTTTTAAGATTTTATTTATTTATTTGACAGAGAGAAACACAGCCAGAGAGGGAACACAAGCAGGGGGAGTGAGAGAGGGAGAAGCAGGCCTCCCGCCGAGCAGGAAGCCCGATGTGGGGCTAGATCCTGGGTCCCCGGGATCATGACCTGAGCCGAAGGCAGTCGCTCAACCAACTGAGCCACCCAGGCGCCCCTCCTCTTACTCTTCTAAGAATCAAGTCTCATTTATTTATGGGTAAGTGTTTAAGTGTAATGAGGCAAGCTGAAAAAGACCTTACAAAGTACTCCTCATGAAATATAACACATGATTGTTATCAAGGACTTGTGAACATTTAAAGCCATTTCTTCTCATTGAAACCTATGAGCAGTGAGACAGTTCCTCTGGTTCTGTAGGAACTTGCTCAACTACATTTCTGTGAAACAGAAAATACCTTGCGGGTCAGTCATGGAGTCCGGGGCGGGGGGGCAAGGAGTTCTCAAAATGGCGGCTGTTGAGGGGCATCAAGCTTCCTCTGGTGAAGGGACTTTGGCAAGTGGAAAGGGCCAATCCTACAAAAATCTCCCTCCACGCTGGCTTGTGCTGTATGTTCTATGGTCTGTGTTCCCTCCTTGGTTTCAGATTTTTAATTCCAGAAACACAAATACCATGGGCTTCCTGAATGTAACTGTCAACACACTGACTATAGAACGGCGGTTAATGAAGAGTGAGGAGCTTATTGAAGGGAGGGAGGTTTATATGAATAGTCTGGAGAGAGGTTTAAAAATGGAACGAGATGGTCTTTGAAGAAATAAAATAGAAACCAAAAATTTTTAAGTTTGAAATGTTTAAACTAAACTCATTTCAATTTTAATTGATTTGATTAAAACTGAATGAAATTTAAATTAATTTAATTTAAAATGTTGGCCTAAGGGGCACCTGGGTGGCTCAGTCAGTGAAGTATCTGACTCCCGGTTTTGGCTCGAGTCATAATCTCAGGGTCATGAGATCGAGCCCCACATTGGGCTTCATGCTCTGTGTGTGGAGTCTGCTTGAGATTCTCTCTCCCTCTCCTTTTGCACGTGCCCCCGCCCCCCGATAAATCAAATAAAATTACAACTTGAAAAAAATATTTTCTCCAGCTTCATCATAAAAGGTGGCCCAGTAAGGACAGTAGGACCATCACTTCTGCCCACCCAATGTCATGTGTACACCGCTGCCTAAATACGCCTCTAAAAGTATTTAATAGCATTCCCCCACAACCGTGTTCCCAGAACGAAATATATTCGCAGTTAAGGGGTCTCAGTGGTGTCAAGACAAAAGTAGCACAAAGGACTTTCTGCTAATCTAACTACAACAATGTGAACATCAAAAAGAAAATGACTGCCTTAAATTTCAATAAAATACAATTTGAAGTCTTATGAATTTATGATGATGCTGAGAAAAGAAAAGTCAATATGAAACACATCAAAAACTCCTGTGAATATAACAAGAGTTTCTGTGCTTGGTTTCTAGTGCTCTTAAAAAGCAGGGAATGTTTGTGTATGTGTGCATGAATGTGTGTAGTTATTCTTTGAGATTCATGCATGTTTGTCATGTGCAGGTGTTTTATTGGTGAATGAATGAGCCAAGTCCTAAACATAGCTTACTATGGGCTGCTGGGATCTCTTGGTGATGCATTTCAGTGAGGATTGCATTATTGTTACTGGGTCAGAGGGACCTGAAGAAAGGAAGGAAGGGGTAGGTTTTGGTGTGAGCGCTGCTGCCAATCCCTAGAAGGACAAAGGTGAGCAAAGCAGGTGGTGATATTTTAGATGGACTCGTCTTCCCTCCTGTCCTGTCCAGCAGGCGAGGCTTCCATGAGCTCTCCCCAGAGCACCCCTGCTTGCTGTCCCTGGGGAACAGTCCCATTAGCATGCAGTCAGGCATTACCCAGGCAGTAACACGTCTTTGGGGCACAGAAGGAGGTTCATCTAGAATTAAGAGGAGTGACTGGCGGAATCCGATGGACTACAACAGCACCACCAGTTCAAGCTGTTCATCTCAAGAACAGAGAGGTGTTTGCTCCCCACGGGAACTGGTCTCCTTCTGCTGGGTTTTGTGCCCCAATTTCTGCCTTTTAAAGTCTCAGTCTTTATTACTCTGCACCATCTGTTCCCAGAAGCCGAAGAGCATTTGTGTACGAATGAGCAGGTTCCTCAAGTGAGGAGAACAGAGAGCAGGCTGTGAATATTTTATACTTTCCAGGATCATTTTCTTGCAGAATATTAAGAATTCATGCCAACATTTTTGATGGGTTATCTGAAGAATGCTCTGCTTAGTCAAACATTTATCTTTGTAAAGGATAGGAAGAAAGCTCGAATAAAGGCAGAGCTGAGATTTCAAGGTGCTACAGCCCCCGGCCATTCTCACAGAATTGCTACCTCTTAACAGAACTTTAAATGCCCCTAGTGACTGTTTTACTTTAATATTTTTTTTGAAACACTCCCCAACTTACAGAAAAGTTGCAAGTAAGTGCAGTTGCAGAGAACTCTTTTTTTTTTAACACTTGCTGAGAATAAGCTGCTCTCCAGATGTCACCTTATTTCCAAATTCTTCAGTGTACACTCTCCTCTTTTATGGGCTGAATTGTGTCCCCTCAGAATTCACGTATTGAAGTCTCAACCCCCAGCATGTCAGGAGGCGGCCTTATTTGAAGAGAGGGCCCTTGAAGAGGTAATGATGTTAGAATGAGGTCACGTGGGGCGCCTGGGTGGCTCAGTGGGTTAAGCCTCTGCCTTCGGCTCAGGTCATGATCTCAGGGTCCTGGGATCTAGGCCCACGTCGGGCTCTTTGCTCAGCGGGGAGCCTGCTTCCTCCTCTTTCTGCCTGCATCTCTGCCTACTTGTGATCTCTCTCTCTGTCAAATAAATAAATAAAATCTTTAAAAAAAAAAAAAAGAATGAGGTCACATGGGTGGGCCTTGATTCAAGGGTATTGGTGTTCCTAGGAGAAGGGACATCAGGGCACAGACACACACACAGAGGGACAACCATATGAAGACCGGGGAGAAGACGGCCATCAGCCAGCCTAGGCGAGAGGCCTAGGAAGGACCTAATGGTGCCACCACCTTGATCCTGGAGTTCCAGCCTCAAGGACCATGAGAAGATGGATGTCTGTCGTGGAAGCTACTGTGTGTGGAGCATTGTGGTGGCAGCCGTGGCCACGCCTCCCACGTGACCCTCACCCTTCCAAGTCCCGGGATGCCCTGCCGTCCGCTGGGACCCCTTGACAAGCCCCTAGCAGTCAGTGTGTGAGCACTCGCCTTTGTTTTGGCATAAGATGATGTAGGTTTCTTGCCTGCATCCTGGCCCGGTCCTGGAATCATCCATTTTTCCAGAGAACTCTGCTTCCTTTTAGTGGGAATCGGACACCTGGGATGTGAGTTGGGGACTAGATGTACACACACACACACACACACACACACACACACACACACACGTGCTTACGTGCTTACATTCATATTTATTTCTCTATCCATCATGTGAATTAGCAGCCACTGTTCTCACTGCTGCCTCTGCCCGGGGCCAACAGCGCAGGCTCACTCCGGGCTTCTTCCTTCTGTACCTGCCGCTCTCTCTCCAGCAGTGAGAACTGGTCCCTTCCTTTACCTATGTGACAGTTGGATTCACTGCCCCACAGGTGACTGGTCTCTCGCTGCCTCCTCATGCAACCATCCCTGACCCACCAGAGGAGCTCCAACACCCCTCCCGGCGGAGCAGTCTGAGTGGCAGCCCCTTCCTCCCTGCCCAGGCTCCACCTAGCCCTGCACTGACGTCCTCCCCTTGCCTTGAGCTCTCACACCCTCACCCCTCCAGACGTTCTTCTCACTGTGCTCAGGGTCTGCCCCCCCACGGAGGGCCACAGTTCCACTTAATAGTCATCCTGCTCACCATCGTCCTGCCCTGGCCCCCCCTTCTCCTCCCCTACCCCAATTTAAGGAGACACCTACTGTGTTTGGCCACAACCGAGGGCTTTTTCTTCGCACTGATTATTGCAGCAATGGGGCCGTGTTTCCGTGAATGAGATTTCCATGCTGACTCGTGGAATTTTACCTTGTCATGTCTCATTCAAAACCAGGGCCTCTAGAATCCAGTGACTGTGTTAGAAGAGCTGCCTAAAACATGGTGGGGCAGCGCTGTGTTACAGGGCTCCTACCTGCCGTCCCAGGACGGACACATACCTCTAACTTTGGCCACAGCTGAAACCGGGAGCCACCCACTCTTCCCGGGCAGCCTGAGCTCCATGAGAGGCGAGGGCTTGCCAGAGCTCCTCAGGAAACAAGTGCAGGTGCCCTTTGGTGGGCTGAGTTCGATGTGGCCGTGGTCTTGCTTCCTTGATGGTGTGGTCCTGCCCCCAGTTCCAGGATTGCTACCATTCTGGAGTGACAACGATGTGTATCCTTCGCAGCTGTCCAACAGAGCAGTCTTGTCTCCCTCAAACTTCCTTTCCTGTGCCCCCCCACCCCCCGCAACTGCTGTGTTCATCTGTTGCAGTTCCTGTTGCTGCCTTATGGGTCAGCCCGGGGCCCCACATCCGTTGATTTGAACTCGCTCGCCAGCACCCTTGGATTAATCCCTCTGCTCTCCTTTCACGTGCTTCCTTGAAAGCCTCTGGTAACGTTCCTACTAGTTCCTTCTTCACACCCTGAAGCACCTGACATGGGTCCCCATTCACTCCCTGGAGAGTACCTCAGTTTGGACTTCTGGATTCCTTTTCTGGGGCTGCCATCCCCACAAACCGGTGGCTTGAGACAGCACGTGTATTCTCTCACAGCGCTGGAGACCAGATGTCCCCAAAAATGGTCCTGGAAGGGTTGCCCTCCCTCCACAGGCCCGGGGAGGATGCTTCCTTGCCTCTCGAAGTCTCTGGTGGCTGCAAGCTTGTATCTCTGTTGCTCCGGTCAGTGCCTTCGCTTCACATGGCCCTCCTCCTTCCCTATGTCCTATTGTGTCTCTCATAAGGATGCTTTTATTGAGGGATGCCTGGGTGGCTCAGTTGTTAAGTGGTTCAGGCCATGATCCCAGTGTGTGGGGATCGAGCCGTGCCTCAGGTTCCCTGCTCGGCAGGAAGCCTGCTTCTCCCTCTCTCACTCCCCCTGCTTGTGTTCCCTCTCTAGCTGTCAAATAAATAAAATAAATAAAATCTTTTAAAAAAAGAATGCTTTCATTGGATCCAGGGCCCACCCTAATCCAGTACGATATCATTTCAATTCTTACCTTAATCAGCAAAGTCCCTATTTCCAATGCAGGCCACATTCTGAGGTTCCACGTAAACATGAATTTTGGAGGACACTTTCTAACTTACTGCAGGGTCCGTATTGAGGCTTGTTGCTGCTCCCCAACATCCATCGTGATCACAGTGTCTATCAGACCATGGTTCTCCACCCACAGATGCACCCTCAGAAACATGGCTGTGTTCATTCTGCACTCAGGGCTCAGCGGATACTTGGTGTGTGCATACAAATAGCCTACGGTTCTAGTCTCCAGTCCGAAGTCCGGCAAAAGACCAGCAGGTTCAGCTGCTTGACCTCTATCTCAACATGGCTAACACTGAAATCCAGCATGTCTAGCACGAACTCTTTCTTACTCAGTCCATCTGTCCACCAGCACCATTGAAGTCCACTTTCCAACTCCCCTGGGCTGTCAGAGGCATCTGAGTTTTGTAATTGTGGAGGCCAAAATTTTTAGGCTCATCTATGGTGTAGCGATTTGAGAATTTATGTCAACGAAAGAGAAGCCACTTTCTGTTATAGGCTGATTGAGGAAGGAAATTACAGGGGGTCAATTCCTTTTAAGGTACATTCCTTTTGGGTAAATTATGAAGTTAGCTCAGAGTAGCTCAAACAATGCATTATCATAAATTATTATGTTGTTCACAGCTTCAGTTAGAAAAAGCTAAAAATTTTCTACTTTCCGGGTATTTTGAACTCTGCACAAATGGCTGCCACTAACTAGAGGGAAGGTCACTTCTATGGGGCCAGTAATAAGGAACTAAGGGTTTTCACAATGCTCTTTGACAAAGTGGGAAGAGGATGAAGGGCCCACTTTCTCTTCGAAAACCGTTACATATTTTTGTGGTGGTGGTGAGATTTCTTCCATTTTCTCATTTCTACATTTTCTCATTTCTTCTTTTGCATTTTGACATTGCATATCTGGGTTACATGAATTAAAAAGTCCTTGGAAAATAAAACTGAATTCTTATTCTTACACATTCCCATTGTATAGAAAAATGTGACCTTGGTTTTGAAACTTTGAGTCCTAGGGGAGCCTGGGGGGCTCAGTCAGTTAAGTGTCCGACTCTTGATTTTGGCTCAGGTCATGATCTCAGGGTCGTGAATTGAGCCCTGCATTGAACTCTACACTCAGTACAGAGTCTGCTTCTCCTTCCCTGTCTCTCTGCTCCTCTGAGTCACAAACTCTTTCTCAGATAAATAAATAAAATCTTAAAAAAAATCTTCTAGTTCTAGTCAATGTGAGTAGTTATTTTTGAGCAAAGGCACTTAGCTAGAAGTGGTAATTGCAGATTATGTTTGAGTTGTGACTGTCCCATATTCCAGACCCCGTGGTCAGCTGGACATGTGTATTTTGGCTCTGATCCTCACAGTTCTTGGTCCTCATGTCCCCGGGTGGTAAACTGAGACTCAGAGAGATCGAGTGACCTTGCCTGTGATACTCAGCCCCGTGAGAGGCAGAACGAGGATTTCATCCCTGGATCTGGCTGGCTTTAAAGCCCATACCCCTAACTACTTGACCATAATTAATTAAATCAATTAATTCAGTAATGTCCAAATCATAGT
The DNA here is from genome assembly GCA_004023965.1 of Spilogale gracilis. NCBI lineage: Eukaryota > Metazoa > Chordata > Mammalia > Carnivora > Mephitidae > Spilogale > Spilogale gracilis. The sequence continues at coordinate 2,011 of PITA01022959.1, read as the reverse complement.
TTAATCCTATCTTGATTTTTACAGTACTGTCAAGATTTCTCAGAAGGCTTCTGTCCTGAAAGAGTGAGTGTAGGCTGTCTGAGAATAGATTTCTACAATGTCCCTGCAGCTGTTCCCAGAAGGAAAGCCACCCAGAGGAGCGTCTTTCTTTGTTAAGTGGTGGGCCCTGCGCCCCTGGCCTCGTCCTACACCCTGAGTGGGAGTGTGAAATCGAGACCCTGTCCCCCACTCCTCGTGCTCTGGGACAGGCGCTCCTGTCCTCTCATCATAGGTAGTCCCAGGGCAGGAAAACAGGACTTACATCACAGTCATGGGAGAAGAGAATGGTGGCAAGAGAGATGTTATATATATATAACCGAGGGCCACGTGCGAGGAGACATTTCATAGCAGAAAAAGAAATCCTTCCTCCCATTCAAGTGTTAAGTTTTGGCACATACTTGAACCCTAGGACAAGGCTTTAAAGCAGATGTACTAAACAGCTTTAGGACTTCCCCAAATCGTGTGCTCATTATACTCTCAAACAAGGACTTTGAATGGCATATTAAAATGCTTCAGAACTAAGGACTTACTTTCTTTCTGCTATGTAAATTATTTTGACCAAAAGACAGAATCTAATTAAGCTAAACCCTTTATGCAATTAAACTAGTCAATCTTCCTTCTCATTCTGCAAATATGCTCAAATCTGAAGGTCTCCCACGCGTTGCAACGCACTGTTGGTTTCTCTGAATACAACTTCATAATGTCGCAATTTCCATAAAGAGCCACGGGTGTTTCCAGGGTCCGTGGCAGGTAAGCAGAAAAGTCACACGTGGGATGTCCCTCCAACAATCATGTCACAAGGTCCTCGTGGTAACATCTGTAGACGGTATTAAGGTGGACAGAGGCCTGAATTGTTTTTTTGAACTCGGAAAATCCCACTGTGGCTTTAACCTTGAGCAGACGGGGCTGTCACCTGCTGTTGAATCCCTTTAGTTGTTTCCGACCAAGCCTTGCTCCGCGGGCTCCGACTTGGTGCAGCTCAGTAACCCTGGGGTGTATCACCTGGGCTTTAATGGTTTTCGGGAGAGAAAAGAGGCTGCTCTGTTACCGTTGAGTTTTGGGGATAACTTGTGAGTTATACAGTTCATCACACACTCTCTGTGACGCTTTAACACTTGGCTCTGAGTGTTTCTTCTAGCGCGCAGAGTGCGGTGAGGTGCGGGTGGGGTGGGGGGCGTGGTTCCGGAAGCCTGCCCTGGCCCCAGGGTCGCTGGTTCCCCTCCGGAGTCCCCGGGCCCCACGGCAAGTGGGTCTGCTCACACCAGGTGTAGTGCAGTAATTTACCTCTGCGGCAGGTAAGTGACCTTCTGAAACTGGGTCACCACCGGCTCGTGGGGTTTTATTCCATTACCGCAGATGCGCTGCGAGCAGATGGGAACAGGCCCCCAGAGCAGCGTGGCTGTGGAGGGAGCAGGCCCCGCACGGTGGGGTTCTGGAGAAGGGGCTGCGGAGCTGCAACCCTGGAGATGCCCAGCCTGCACTGGGGACTCTGGGCAATCCCAGCCAAAGCCCTTGTCCCCCGTCAGAAGACAGCCGATGAGAGAGACAAAGCCACCAGGGAAACCAGGAGAACAAAGAGCTTGCTGAGGCAGTGAGAGCCAGTGGCGGGCGTGCCCTTGGCCAGGTGTTTCTAATTCATTCATATTAGGGACGCCATTAAAAATGACAGATTTCCAGGCCCTGTCGTGGATTAAAGGGTGGCCCCTCAAAAAAGATGTCTGCATTCTGATAGCTGGACCATGAGATTGTGACCTTATTTAGGAAGACTCTTCTGCAGGTATAATTAAGGATCCTGAGATGGGCCCCTCCTAGATGATACAGATGGGCTCTAAATCCAGTGACGGTGTCCTTCTAAGAGAGGAGAATGGGACAGACACACAGAGGAGGCCAGGTGACCAGGGAGGCCGAGACTGGACAGATGCAGCCAGAAATCGAGGACATGGGACCCGGCCAGCAGTGGCACGGTACAAGG
>PITA01022958.1:0-29226 GCA_004023965.1 Spilogale gracilis | reverse complement strand
GGTGCATGAGGGGCAAACTGGAGGACAGTGGCAGAAGGAAAGCAAATGGGAACTAGGGTAATCTAGGGAGGGAAACGAAACAACATAGATTTTGAACACAGAAACAAACTGAGGGACTTGGAGGGAGGGGGGGGAGGGATGGGAGAGCCTGGTGGTGAGTACTGGGGACACCTAAAGCGGGGAGCACTGGGTGTGGGGAATGGGGAATGAATCTTGAAACACTGGAAAAAAAATTTAGTAACAATAAAAAAAAAAATTTGAATTTGTTCTGTTGCTGTCTTTATTCACCAACCTTTTCCCCTGTAGTGTAATATCTAATTCTGTCCTCATTGTATTCTTTATATCCTTGTAGTTTTTCATTACATTTATAATATCTCTCTTAAGTCCTTGTTCAGTAGTTCATAATCTGTCATTGTCAGGTCTGTTTCTTTGGATTGATTTTTTTCACCTCCTGATTATGGTCTGTGTTTTCTTGATATCTTCCCATGTCTGATGACTTCTTATTGGATGTCAGAATTGTGAATTTTACATTGGATTTTGTGGTATTGTTTTAAAGAGTGCTTTATTTCATTCTACCAAGTATTTAAATTATAGATCAGTGTTATCCCTTTAAAGTTTGCTGTTAACTTTTGTTACGGTGGATCTAGAATATATATTTTATTGATTCTTTAGCCCTTCTTGCATGGCCTGTTTTTAGTGGTATCTTTACTGAGTGTTCCATACATTGAGCACATTTTCTCCATTTGATGTGAGTGATCAAATAATTTCCTGCATTGTTTAATGCTGAGAATTGTTTAACTCAAAGTTCCTTTTTAAAAAATGTTTTAATTTTTTTAATTAACACACAATATATTATTTGTTTCAGGGGTACAGGTCTGTGAATCATCAGTATTACACAACTTATAGCACTCACCATAGTACATACCTTCCCCAGTGTCCATGACCTAGCCACCCTATCCCTCCCCCTCACTCCCTGAAACCCTCAGTTTGGTTCCTGAGATTAAGAGTCTCTTATGGTTCATCTCCCTCCCCAGTCCCATCTTGTTTCATTTTTTCCCTTCCTTCCCCCATGACCCTCCCCCCACCATCCTGCATCTCAAATTCCTTGTATCAGAGAGATCATATGATAATTGTCTTTCCCTGACTTATTTTGCTATTGTAATACCTCTAGTTCTATCCACGTCATTGCAAATGGCAAGATTTTGTATTTTTGATGGCTGCATAGTATTCCACAACTCAAAGTTTCTTGATAATTATTCTTTACCTCCACAGTATTTCTTTCTTTAGCTTTTAGATTTTCATCTTATACATGGGCAGAATGGTATTCAGCCAAAGACTAGAGATCCGTTTACAGATTTCTTGATCTTTTTTGTGTGTGTATAGATCCCTCCTCTTTGATACTCTGTTCTGCAGTTTCTTCTAGTCTTATCATCTCCAAACCCTGATCTCTGTCACCTCAGTTTAAGAAGATCACTGGGCTTTTTTTGGAGTACACTTTCCTACAGCAATGTCAAGAATTTGTCTCTGGGCAGAAAGATGGACCTGTTCACCATATTTCTTTCTCTTTTCCTCATGAATTAGTCCTGTTGTGCTTTTTGTTCAATTTGTGAAAACAGTTTATTATATTTTTGTCCAGTTTTATAGTAATTTATGGTGGAAGGGAAAGTCTTGTAGCAGTTAATATTTGTGGGGAGAAGTCAGGTTATCATTTATTTTTATTTTCTGAGTCTAATATAAATAGAGTTATGAGTTCCTTAATGTTTTTCTGGGAAATTTCATATTCCTGTTCTAAATAGAATTGATCTATTTTTTAGTCCTTCTATAAGCATGCCAAAATTGAAACTAATTTTGCTTCAGAACTTTTGTTTTTCTGATGTTCAGTGTTGCTCATAGAAAGACTACCAGTCCAATTCTAGCTTCTTTGTAAAATACTTATTTTTTTCTTTCTTGCAGATCTTATCTTTATCCTTGGGCTGGAGATTTCACAATGGTATTTTAAATATTGGGGAGTTTTTTGTTTGTGTCATTTTCCAATTCTGTGAACCTATTTAATATAGAGATGTATTTTCCTTTAGCTCTGGTAATTTGCATTAGATTTCTGATAATTTCTTTACTTCTATTTTCTCTCTTCTCCCTTTCTAGAACTCAAATTAATCAGATGGGGCTCTTTTGCATTGATCCTAATGTTGCTTTTCTTTTTTCTCAAAATTTTCATGCCTTGACCTATTTTTGTACTTCCTTGAACTGGCTAGTTTACTTTGATTTTTATATTTTGGGAGTCATATTTTGAATTTGTAAAATTTATATTCTTTTGATCATTATTCTTTTTACCTAGCATTTTACATTTGTTTTTTTTTTTTTAAGATTTTATTTATTTGACAAAGAGAAACACAGCGAGAGAGGGAACACAGGCAAGAGAGGGGAGGGAGAGAGGGAGAAGCAGGCCTCCCGCCGAGCAGGGAACCTGATGCGGGGCTCGATCCCAGGTCTCCAGGATCTTGACCTGAGCCCAAGGCAGTCGCTTAACCAACTGAGCCACCCAGGCGCCCCTACATTTGTGTTTTTAATGTATTCTAATCATAAATATCTCTATTATTTAATAGTTTTACTTTTTTTTTTAAAAAAGATTTTACTTATTTGAGAGAGAGAGAGAACGAGAGAGTAAGCCAGAGTGGGGAGAGGGAGAAGCAGGCTCCCTGCTAAGCAGGGATGACCATTCCCCAACACCACCACAGGGCTCCATCCCAGGACTCTGAGACTATGACTTGAGCAGAAGTCAGATGCTTAACCAACTGAGCCACTCGGGTGCTCCTATTTAATAGTTTTGAGGACATTTTATCCATTCCTATCACTTTATGTGTTCTGGCCAAGAACCTTTTGGGGGAAAAAGATATTATTTATTTATTTGTCAGAGAGAGAGAGAGAGAGTGAGAGAGAGCACACAAGGTCACAAGCAGGGGGAGCAGTAGACAGAGGAAGAATCAGGCTCCCAGCTGAACAAGGAGCCTGACGTGGGACTCAATACCAGGACCCAGGATCATGACCTGAACCAAAGACAGATGCTTAACTGACTGAGCCACCCAGGCATCCCACCGAGAACCCCTTTTCTCCCTTTTTATATTATCATGGATTCTGATGTTGGAGATTTTCATTAAATGCTTGGTGAATTTTTTGATTATCTGTTCATATTAGAGAGGATTGATAGCAAAGAGGATAAGTTGAAAGAGAAAACTAAAAACCTATTGGAAGTATTAAAAATGTGGAGGAACTTTTATACTGGTAGGATTTGGCTTAGTTGTTGGACAGGGTGCTGCTCCTACCCTAGGAAGCAGCAAAATGCCAGGAGATCTAATCTTTTCCATGGGGCTATTCAATTTGTAATAGAGGAACACTGATTTTTAAAAACGGCTTTATTAAGGAACTGCATTCCATAAAATCCATTTATTTTTAAGTGTATAATGAAACAGTATTTAGAAGTTTAGGCTGAATATGAAGCTTACCCATAGTACCTTTCTTTTCCTAAGGAATATATCCCTCAAGTTAGTATACTACCTTCAAATAATTGTTTTATTGGTTCTGTTGGTATTTTATAGTTGCTTTTGGTGGGAAAGTTAGTTCAGTGTAAGTTACATTATCATGGCCAAAAGAAGTCCCAATCCACTGAATTTTAAATTCAGTTATATATTTCATTTAGGTAGTTTCTGTTTCACACTTTTTTGGGGGTCACTTTTTCATATTTTAAGTCATTGTTTCATTTCCTCAGACATACTAAATATACTTTTCATATTCCATGTCACATAATTCTAACATTCGAATTTTTATGGAACTGGTTCTGTTTTCATTTATTTACTTTTTTCCCCACTTACTGAGAATGCTTTGATTTCCTTGAGATTTTATCTGTGGGAACTCTTTGTAGTGTACTTGAAAGTGAATTCCTTTAGAAACAATTTGTATTTACATCAGTACTACCAGTGACTCATTTGAAGGATAATTTAGTAAGTCTAAAACAGAATTTTCTCAAGTTATTCAAAATTCCGGAAGTTGTTTTATAGAATATAATAGAACTTTCTGTGATGTTGGCTATATTCTATATCTGTTATTTAACTTGGTATCATTAACCATCTCTGGCTATTGAGCATTTGAAATGTCAGTACTATGACAGAGAGACTAAGTTTTAAATTTAATTTAATTTTAGTACATTTACATTTTAATAGTCACATGTGGTCAGTAGTTAATGTATTGGACGGCATAGTTTGAGAGAGTCATTGCTGCAGCTTCTCCATCCCCTCTATTTCCAGATGATATTAGCCTTGTGAAAAGTAGATTGCATTGAGATCAAATAGTATGTTCTAGTCTATTCTTTACTTGATTTACTTCATTTTAATTTCATGTGATTTTTTTTTCTCTTTCTTTTGCATTTTGCCTCTCTGGTATGTGAAAGAATTTGCTGCCAGACACACATCATGGTATAAGCGTCTGTGGCACCCCCGTCCCCCACCCCCAGAGGATGATGAATGATGCTAAGGCCCTCCTGCTTCTTCAGCACACATTTAAACTGGATCTAAAGGATCTCTCTGAGGGGGCCCTGCCAGGTAAGCAATATTAATGGGTTCCTTTGTGAACAGTTGCTTTTTTTGTAATAGTTGCTGTTTTTGCCTTCAGAATTTGCTATTTATCCTGTAGGACTTGAGAATACAAAAAAAGAAGCTGCCTTTAGAATATTAATCTTGTGGCTCTGTCATGACTGAGCCTTCCATGGGGATCTGGGAAATGAAAACCAAGCAGGCTTCATGTTCTAGGAAGCTGAGATCTGATTTTAGGAAATATAAGAGAAATTGAACTGTTAGGCCTGAGTGGCTTTGGTATAATAGGCAGTTAACTTTTAGTACCCCTCTTCATCAGACGTAGCCTTTATTGGTGTCTTATTTTTGTATTGTCTTGGATCAGAACTTTCCAGTGATTCATACTCATTCTCTTTATCACACCAATGCTGGAAGGCTGGGACCAACGCAAGTAGAGCTCCACATGGGTCCTTGGTCCCAGCCTAGAGGGTTCCTGGTTGCACTCATGATAGAAATAAAACATGAAGCAGCAAGAGGTGAACGCAGAGTTCACTGAATATCTGGAGAGAGTACATGTTCAGACAGTGTCTGGGAGACTCAGAAAGGAAAAAAGAGAGCCTCATCCTTGTTCTTGGTCTGGGCATTTTTATTGAGGGTCATGTCCTCTTAGGCAACCAGGAACCAGTAAAAACAAAGATGAGGGCCCAGGTATTATCCAGATGTGGGGAAAAAAGGCAAAAGAAAGATTAAATTTCCTTACTCCTTAAAGCCCATTGACAAGTCCTTGAAACAGGCAGAGTGACATTCCTCTAGGATCTTAGCTGCCTTGATATTAATACTTGGCTAAGAGCAAAGGCAGTCTTAGCTTAACATTATCCCAACTCCCCATGATCCTGTAAGTCTTCTTTAACATAAAAATTCCTTTGGAAACTTCCTATCTCTATCTCCACAGCACCACCGCCCCAAGATAAATGTTGGCAGTCATTCCCCAAGCATATGACCCACTAATATACATCTGAAGGGTGTTATGACTAAGGTTTTATTAGACAGTAATAAATGACCATTTCCTAACAACAGTTAGCCCCCATCAATGTCCTAGAAACCTTGCCTGCAAAATTCCTTAGATACTCAAGCTATCTGTAACCCCCTCCCAACCTGAAAGTATACAGTGGGCCCTCATGATCCCAGGGCAGCTCTTTCTTCCACAGATTCTGTCCCTGTGCTTTAATAAAACTACTTATTTTTGCACTGAAGATGCCTCAAGAATTCTTTCTTGGATGTTGGCTCTAAACCCCAACCTTTTCCTACATCAATCCCTTGGGGCCAGGTGGAGGGGTCTTGGTGTTGAGATGTCTAGTTGAGGTGGTCTAGAATATACATATGATGGATTTGTTCAATCATTTTCACCTGGTCCTTGCTAAGATGTAATCTATTCTAAAGAAATGACTAACTCCTAGTCCCTTACAAGGAGGATATACACTGATTATGAGGCATGTGTAAAATGGGGGTAGAATAGAATCAGGAAAAGGAATAAAAAGTAGGTTTTTATGGAATCCTTCAGTTTCCCTATCTCGCCAGCCTATCCTTTTATTTATTTATTTATTTATTTATTTATTTATTTATTTATTTAAATATTTTATTTATTTATTTGACAGAGAGACACACAGTGAGAGAGGGAACAGAAGCAGGGAGAATGAGAGAGGGAGAAGCAGGCCTCTTGCCAAGCAGGGAGCCGGATGTGGGGCTTGATCCCCAGTCTCCGGGATCATGACTTGAGCCAAAGGCAGTCGCTTAACCAACTGAGCCACCCTGGCACCTCAGCCTACCCTTTTAAACAAATAAAATTCCCCCTAAAAATCTTGTCTGTTGTGGGTACTGAGGGCACCTATTGCATGGAGCACTGGGTGTGGGGCATGGGCAATGAATCCTGGAACACTGAAAAAATAAAATAAATTTAAAGTTAAAAAAAATTAAAAAATGAGAAACATGAATCCAAGAACCAGTACTTTTGAATGTAACTGTGCAAGGGTGGTTAAGAGTTCTTAGTAGGGTCTCTCCTTTGGGGATTGTAGGGTATCGTTGAAGAGATGTCTCTTTTAGTAGACAGAATCTCCAGGTTGTAGATCATGGCAGAGGAGGTCTTCAGGTCCGAGAGTATGTATGCATTTTTCTTTAAGGCCTTTAATTGTTTGTTTGTTTGTTTGTTTGTTTTTTGCAGTATTCATCAAGTATTTCTCCTTTGACCAATATGGGCTCACAGGCCCCAGAGTCTAATCTTGTAAGTCTTCCAACTACTATTTCAAAGGGAGATAGTTTATGTTTCCCAAAGTTTGTGGGCCTTAGGTTTAATAACAGAAGTGGCAGAGTCTTAGACCAGGGTAAATTAAAAATTTCTGTCCTTTTGGACAGAAATTAACTGTTTTAATTATGCCATTGGTTCTATCAACCCTGATGATTAGGATGGTAGGTGCAATGAAAATGCTGTAACAGAGGCCAGATTTTACAAATTGCCTTGATTATTAGTCCTATGAAATGAATTCCTCTATCACTATGTAATTCAGATGGAATTCCCCAGTTAGGTATGATTTTCTCTAATAATATCTTGGCTACTGTTAATGCAGTGGCTCTGTGACAAAGGAAGTCTGCCACTCAATGGGAGTATACACATACCATTACCATTACATATTTGTATCCTTGTGAGGGGATAGCTGGATGAAATCCCACTGCAAAACTTCACAGGGTCCTGAGTATAATGGGAAATACCCTGTGAAACTCTGAATAGGCTTTCCAGGGTTATGCTTAGGACAAATTAAATAGGAGTGGTAAGTTTCTGCTGCAGTTGTGTGAGATGGGTACCAAAAAAATTGTTTTTTGCAGTGTACCATTTTATCTGTATTCCAATGGGTCATTTCATGGATAATATTAAAAAATCATTTTCTGTGGGTGATCAGGGAGGACTGGCTGTCCACTTGGGCCATACCAAGGTTGAGTGTTAGGATAAAACTTACAATTTGATTCTGAACCTTTCTTTATTTCTTTAGTAGTAGCATTCTATTTACTATCCTTCATTAATCATTTTCGGTCATTAGGGGAGGACTTAAAAAGGATTTAAGGTTGACAGTAATGCTAATATGGAATGATTTTGTAAAGCTGAAGTGTTGATGTTTTTTTAATAGTAATATCTGCCATATGATTGCCTTTATTTTATTCTATTGGCTACAGAATGACCAGGGATTTTCATTATAGCCAGAAGTTCGGGTACCTGAATTGACTCAAGTAATTTTAAGACAACTATTTTTTTTTAAGATTCTATTTATTTATTTGACAGCGAGAATGAGAGAGCACAAACAATGGGAGCAGTAGAAGGAGAGGGAGAAGCAGGTTCCCCACTGAGAGGGAGCCTGATATGTGGCTCTATCTGAGGACCCTGGATCCTGAGCTGAAGGCAGACTCTTAACCATCTGAGCTACCTAGGTGCCCCTTAAGAACTATTTTTAATTTGTCGCTCAATAGAAGATAGAAATCCTCTCTGTTTTGGGGCACCTGGGTGGCTCAATTGGTTAAATATCAGTCTCTTAATTTCAGCTCAGGTCATGATCTCAGGGTTGTGAGATTGAGCCCCACTTGGGACTCGCTGTTCAGCAGGGAGTCTGTTTGAGATTTTCTCTCTTCTGCTCCCTCTGCTCTGTGTCCTCAAATAAATAAATAAATAAATAAAATCTTAAAAAAAAATCCTGTATGTTTTCAGAGTGATATGGAATTGTATGTAATCCTGAAAATATATTGGAGTCAGTATACATGTTGTACTTTATATTTTGCTAAGAGGCAGGCTCATGTTAAAGCAAAAAGTTCATCCTCCTGGGCCAAGGAAGTCTCCAATATGGGGTTTGCTTTAAAAAGTTTAGTAACTGAAGTTATATTATCTCCTGCCCGATATTTCCCCGTTCCATCTTTCAAATAGGAACCATCACTGAGCCAAAATTAGTCAGCATTGTCAGTAGGAGTTTCTTAAAGATCCAGCCTGGGTGTTAGTAACCAGTCAGTCACTATAATACAGTCATGAAGAGTTGCCAGCAGGGAGAGGAAGAAAGTAGCTGGTTCAAGGAGGGGCACCCGGCAGTGGTGACATTTGGAGGAGAAAATAGGATTTCATAAGAAGTAAATCTGCCTTGCAGACAGGTGTTGAGTCTGGTGAGAGTAAAGGAGAGCTTTCAGGGAATAAGGAACATAAACCGTGCAAGGGCAGCCCCATTCCAGCAGGCTAGCTAGTTGCTGCTATGGTTCTGTTCAAGGTGGCAGTCCTTTGCTGGAAGGTCTAACTGCTGGCTCTAATACCCCAACAGCCTCCACTGGCCTCCATGCCTTTGAATTAAAATACCTGAGGCATTGCCTTTGCATTCCTAACTGAGAAAAGAAAAGGATAACTTAGAATTTGGATGTTTCAATGCCAGGGGGTCAAGTAAGCTATGTTTTATTTCTTTAAATGCCTTCTGGCTTAGCTAAATGCATGGAAGTGGCTGAGACTGATTGGATTTAAGCAAGATATTTAAGGGGGGTGGTTGAGCAATAGCAGAAAAATTAAGGATCCAATTCTGGCAGTATCCAGCTGGTCCCTGGAACCTATGTTAACTGTGATTCATTTGCTACAGTAGGAGATTTTGCTTAATTGCAGGCTTTGCAACCAGTTATACTCACTCAAGAGTAGTTTTCTGCCACCAATACCAATCCATATTTTTGTAAATGTGGATACAAGCATTCTTTTTTTGTCTTTCAAAAACATTTGACTTATTCCTCTGGAGGGATCACTGTTTGGGTTGCTGCCCAAATCTGTGTTACTGACATCGCAATTCTGAGACCCCACATAAAATACTTGTTTTTCTTTTAGCTCTGCCTCCTTTCTTTGGTTGACATTTCTCGTGTCAGAAGAAATGGGATCCGAAGTGATTGCAGTACAGTGCGTTCAGGCTAAGCCCTTGAGGTATTTCCAGTTTGTCCCAATTCAGAAGTTCATGGTTTCTCTAGTGAGGATGAGCATAGGGCCAATCTCCTTAATGGTCTCTTGGCTCCATTTTAAACTCTTGGACATAATATAATTGCATTTCATTTCACCTTTCACAGGATCTCCTCTCTTTCTTTCAGGTTGAATGATTATCTATTAGTGTACCTCAAACCTCAGTCATCTCTGTTTTCATAATTCCATCTCGTACAGCTTTAAATTAGGATGTTTTTCAGTAGATTTTTTATTATTGTTGCTGTCATCTAGTTCGAATCTGAGATTTCTCAATAATTATTTTTCTTTGCATTGTTGAACATAGTTGTAATAACTCCTTTAAAATCCTTGTCTGCTAATTCCAACATCTGTTTCATCTTTGAGTTAGTTTCTTTTATGTCTTATCTCTAGAGAATAGGTCCCATGTTCCTCATTCTTCATATGTCATGTAACTTTTTTACTATGTTATCCTGGCTTCTGTAATACAGTGATGTTGAGGCATCAGATTCCTTTATATTTCTTGGAAGAATAATGTTGTTGTTCTTTTATTGAGATATAACCAGCATATAATATTTTATAGTTTTAGGTGTACAACATAATGATCTGACTTATGTATATATTGCTAAATGATTACTACAATAAATTTAGTTAATATCTATCAACACATGTAGTTACAAATTTTTTTCCTTACGATGAGAACTTTTAAGATTTACTCTTTGGGGCGCCTGGGTGGCTCAGTTGGTTAAGCGACTGCCTTCAGCTCAGGTCATGATCCCGGAGACCCGGGATCAAGCCCCACATCGGGCTCCCTGCTTGGCGGGAAACCTGCTTCTCCCACTCACTCCCCCTGCTTGTGTTCCCTCTCTGGCTGTGTTTCTCTCTGTCAAATAAATAAATAAAATCTTTAAAAAAAAAAAAGATTTACTCTCTGAACAACTTTCAAATGTACAGTAGTGTTTGGGCACCTGGGTGGCGCAGTGGGTTAAAGCCTCTGCCTTCGGCTCAGGTCATGATCTCAGGGTCCTGGGATTGAGGCCCACATTGGGCTCTCTGCTCAGCAGGGAGCCTGCTTCCTCTTCTCTCTCTACCTGCCCCTCTGCCTATTTGCGATCTCTCTCTCTGTGTAAATAAATAAAATCTTTTAAAAAATGTACAGTAGTGTATTGTTAATTATAGTCACTGTGTTGCACTTTACATCTCCAGGGCTTATTTATCTTTTTTTTTTTTTTTTAGCATTTCATTTATTTGACAGAGAGAAACACAGCTAGAGAGGGAACACAAGCTGGGGGAGTGAGAGAAGGAGAAGCAGTCCCCCTACCGATCAGGCATCCCGATGCGGGGCTGGACATGGGGCTTGATGCCGGGCTTGATGCCGGGCTCGATGCGGGGCTTGATCCTGGGACTCTGGGATCATGACCTGAGCTAAAGGCAGGCGCTTAACGACTGAGCCACCTAGATGCCCCATTTATTTATCTTTTAACTGGAAATTTCTACCTTTTGACCACCTTTATCCATGACCCCACTCTCTACTCCCCACCTCTGGCAACCACCAGTCTGTTCTCTGTATCTGTGAGTTAACTCTTTGTTTATTTGTTTGTTTTTAAAGATTTTAAGTTATCTCTGCACCCAACATTGGGCTCAGAACTACAACCCTGAGATCAAGAGTTCCATCTTTCACTGACTAAGCCAGCCAGGTGCCCCCATTTTTTTTTTAGGTTCACAAGTAAGTGAAATCATCCCATATTTGTCCTTCTCTTGTCTGACTTCTCATTTAACCTAATGCCCTCAGGTTTCATTCCTGTTGTTGTAAATGGCAAGAATTGCTTCATTTTTAATGGCTGAATAATTTTGTCATCTGTGTGTGTATGTGTGTGTGTGTGATATTTTTGTTATTCATTCATCTGTTAGTGTACATTTAGGTTGCTTCCATGCTTCATTATTGTAGATAATGCTGCAGTGAATGTGTGGGTGCAGATATATTTTCAAGAGTTATTTCATTTTTATTGGATGAATACCCAGAAGTAGAATTGCTAGATTGTATGGTTGTTTTATTTTTAACTTTTTGAGGAACCTTCACACTGTTTTCTGTAGTGGCTGTACCAATTTACATTTCCACCAGTAGTGCACAAAAGTCTCCTTTTCTCCACTTCTGTGTCAATACTTATTTGTATTTTAGATAATAGCTGTTCTGGTGTGAGGTGATATCTTTCTATGGTTTTGATTTGCATTTCCTTGATGATTAATGATAGAGCACCTTTTCATGTATCTCTTGGACATTTGAATGTCTTCTTTGGGAAAACATCTCTTCAGATCCTGTGCTCATTTTTTATTGGATCTTTTTTTCTATTGAATTGTGTGAATCCTTTTTATAATTTGATATTAACACCTTATCACATACATGATTTCAGATCTTTTCTCCCATTCTATAAGTTGCCTTTTCATTTTGTTGATAGTTTGTTTTGTTTTGTTTTGTTTTGTTTTTGGCTCTAAAGAAACTTCTTAGTTCCATGTTGTCTTCTTTTCTAATTTTTGCTGTTGTTGCTTTCAGTGTCAAATCCAAAAAATCATTGCCAAGGCTAATGTCAAGGAGATTATCCCCTATTTTTTTCTTTTAGGCTTTTCATGGTTTCAGGTCTTATATTCAAGTCTCATCCACTTTGAGTTGATTTTTGTGTGTGGCATAAGCTAGTGGTCTGGCTTCCTTCTTTTGCATGTGGCTGTGCAGTCTTCCCAACACAATTTATTGAAGAGACTGTTCTTTCCCTATTGTATATTCTTGGCTCCTTTTTCATAAATTAATTGACCATATATACATAGGTTTATTTCTGGGCTCTCTATTTTATTCCTTTTATGCATGTGTCTGTCCTAATACCAATAGCATACTCTTCTGATCGCTATAGCTTTGTAATATGGTTTAAAATCAGGAAGTCTGATGCTTTCAGCTTTGTTCTTCTTTCTCCAGGTTGCTTTGCCTAATCAGGGTTCTGAGGAAAATGCCATTATAATTTTCTTAGGGATTGCAATAAATCTGTAGATTGCTTTGGGTAGTTTGAACACTTTACCAGTATTAATTCTTCCATTCGGTGACCTTGTAATATCTTTTATTTGTATCTTCTTCAGTTTCTTTCATGATGTCATATTTTTTTTTAGCATAGAGCTCTTTCACATTCTTGGTTAAATTTATTCCTAGGTATTGTATTCTTTTTGATGCAGTTGTAGATGGGATTGTTTATCTGATTTTTCTTTTTCATAGTTCATTATTAGTGTATTGAAACACAACTGATTTTTTATATTGATTTTGCACCCTCCAAGTTTACTAAATATGTCTATTAGTTTATAGTTTTTTGATGGAGTCTTTAGGGTTTTCTGTATAAGATCAGTCATCTACAAATAGATATTTTATTTCTTCCTTTCCAGCTTGAATACCTCTTATTTCTTTTTCTTGCCTAACTGCTCTGGCCAAGACTTCCAGTGCTGTGTTGAATAAAATTGGCTAGAGTAAGCATCTTCTCTTGTTCCTGATCATAAAAGAAAATCTCTCAGTTTTTCACCATTGAATATGATGTTAGCTTATGGGCCTTTCATATATGGTCTTTATTATATTGAGGTTTGTTCCCTCTATATTTACTTTCTTGAAAGTTTTCTTTTTTTTATCATGAATGGATGTTGAATTTTGTCATATGGTTTTTCCTCATCTCTTGAGATGATAATATGATTTTTCCCTTTCATTTTGTTAATGTGGTATATCACATTGATTGATTTGTGAATGCTGAACCATCCTTGCATCTCAGGGATAAATCCTACTTCATCATGGTGTATCAACCCTAAATTTGGTTTGCTAATACAGTAGTCCCTCCTTACCTGTTGTTTCATTTTCATTGGTTTCATTTACCTGTGAGGTAAATTCATTTACCTAAGGGAGATGGAAAGTTCTCTCTGTCTAGAATAAAAAATAAATAACATCTATAATTAAAGATTATTCCAGAGTGATCATGACCCTGAGCCATGGTGAGGACAGAGGGAGAAGCAGACTCCCTGCAGATAAGGGAGCCCAGTTAGTGGCTTGATCCCAGGACCCTGAGATCACTTTGTTCATTCATTATTCTCCTGATTTCAGTGACCATCTTTATGACCATTATTATTAACTCTATCAGATAAATCACTTCTCTCTGTTACATTAAGGCCTTTTTCTGAGGTTTTATCTTATTCTTTCATTTGGAGCATATTCCTCTGTTTCTTCACTTTTCTTGTCTCTCTATGTTGCTTTCTGTGCATTAAATAAATAGCACTCTCTTCTAGTCTTGAGGGAATGTTCTTGTTTGTGAGATGAACCTTATCATTAAATCTTGTCCTAGCTTCTGGTTAGCTCTCAAATCTTTGTGATTGTACAAGCAGCCTTATTTGTTCTTAGTAGCATCCATTAGTTGAAGGTATGTCACAACCTGTTAGTGTCCCAAAGGGGAGGATGTCAGTCATCACCTAAATGCAGGTTGATTTTAAGGTGGCTCTTGAGGCAGAAGCTTTTAAGGTATATACATATACTTTTTTCAAGGGAAGACTGGAAGATGGGCATTTCTGTCTTTTCCTTCTGCACTGAGCCCTAGGGTGATAGCCAGTTAAGAACTCTGTTTGCTGCCATCCTATTAAACCCATGAATATGAGGGCACCTGGGTGGCTCAGTCATTAAGTGTCTGCCTTTGGCTCGGGTCATGATCCTGGAGTCCCAGGATTGAGCTCCACGTTGGGCTCCCGGCTCAGTGGGAAGCCTTCTTCTCCCTCTCTCCCTGCCACTGCTCGTGTTCCCTCTCTCGCTGTGTCTATCTCTGTCAAATAAATAAATAAAATCTTAAAAAATAACACCAAAAACAACTATGAATATAAGCCTCACTGGCCACCAGAGCCACATGTTAAGTGGGCATTCCCTGGACTGCTGCCACAAAATGCATAGCACCAGAGGTATGCACAGGCTCTTTCTAAGAGATATTAGCATCCTAGAGTGAGGCAGAGGGAGAGCATAAGAGCATAAGGATAGTGCTAGCTGGTCTCTGGTCTCTGCAGAATCTTGCAGTTGCCTCTTGGTATGTGATAAGTTAGAAACCTGTCCTTCAGGCCACGGCTATTAAGAAAAGTGATTAGGGCTATTCCACCAAATACCTGGTATTATCTGCTGCCTCTGCTGGGCCCTCAGACTGGTTTATCTGCTGCCTCTGTTGAATTTGGCGAAGTTAGCCACAGTGAGTCTTTGCAAGCTATTTAAGAACCATATCTTAATTCACTATATCCTTGTGGAGCTTTTGGATGCAAGCTTTATTGGCTTTCAGAGCTAGATATTTTAGAGGCCTGTCTCTTCTGTCCTAGAAGTTGGGGTGCTAGATGTGGAGTTCAAACTCATTGCTCTTTAGGGAGAAGCTAAAAGTTCCCTCCCACTTATGTGCCACCATGCCAGGGTTGGGTTTTTACAGTGAGATTGTTTCTCAGCCTCTTTTACCCTTTTAGATGAGAGTTTTGTTTTTCATTTACCCTGTGGGTAGTAGTTGTTCAGTTTCAGGGTTTCTTTCAGGGGGAGTTGTTTCACATGTAGCTGTAGATTCATTGTGTCCATAAGAGGAGGTAAGTTTGGGAGCCTCCTATATCATCATCTTCCCCCACCCCAATCTATGATGTTATTTATTTTCCCTACTTTTACTGTAATAAGCATCCAATACAATTTTTAATAGGAGAGGTAAGAACAAATATCTTCTCCTTATTTCTAATTAAAAGAAAAAAATCCAGCTTTCACTAAAAATGATTAAATATGTTTTTTCATATATACCCTTCATCAGGTTGAGAAAGTTTGTTTATTAATCCAGTAAGAATTTTCACCATGAATGGAGATTGAATTTTGTCAAATGCTTGAACTGATTGTATGTATTTTCTTTGTTAATCTGGTGATAGGATAATCTTTTTTAAAAAATATAAACATATCCTGTATCGCCATCTTGAAACAGCCTGTTATTTCCAATAACAGGCAGTTGTGCAATACAAACTTTTGTCTTTTTGTGCAACTCAGTTCTCTTCTTCTTGTCTGGGCTGCTTGCAGTGTAACCTAGTTTGTCATTACTTTGCATGGTTTAGAGGTCTGCAATAGATTTTGGCAGAGATTATACATAGAATATGAATCCTTCTCTTTCTCATCTGAGATTTCCTTTTCACTCTTTAGCATCTGTGATTGCCCCAAACTCTGTAAGGTCATTCTTGAGGTTAGAAAAGCTGGATTTTCTATCAGAATTTTAGCAGTCCTGAACTCTGTCATTTGTGGTCATCCTGAGGCTAATAGCCATTAAAAAAAATGGGAAACCAATGTACCATTCCCTTATTTCAAGGATTGACTTCCATAATCTGTATGCTTATTTGCATAACTTTTGAGCAATTATTTTTTGTATTTTGTCCAGTGTTTATAATTGCTATCTAGGGGTATGGTTTGTCTGATAGGAGCATATTTGACTGTATTTAAAAATCTTTTATTCTTTTTTTTTTTTTTAAGAGAGAGAGATTGAGCAGTGGGAGAGGGTCAGAGGGAGAGGGAGAGAAAATCTTAAGCAGGCTCCATCCCTAGCTCCATGCCTAATGCAGGGCTCAGTGTTACAACCCTGAGGCATGACCTGAGACAAAATCAAGAGTCAGACATTTATCCAACTCAGCCACCCTTAAAAATATTTTCTTTTTGGGACACCTGGATGGCTCAGTTGGTTAAGCGACTGCCTTCGGCTCAGGTCATGATCCCAGAGACCCGGAATCGAGTCCCACATCGGGCTCTCTGCTCGACAGGAAGCCTGCTTCTCCCTCTCTCACTGCCCCCTGTTTCTCTCTGTCGAATAAATAAAATCTTAAAATTTTTTTTTCTTCTTTATAAAAATAATTTACATTTATCCATATTAATAAATCTTAATATTTATGCATATTAATAACTACTAGTTATTAATCACAATTCATAGTATCTAATAGTAATCATAACTAATCATGATTGATATATTTAGTATCAGTTTGACATATAATTTTGGGGTAAGTTAACTGTATTTATTATTTTATATTTGCTTGTTTTACTAAAATATATCTTTCCATTCTTTTTATTTCTTTTTAAAGGACTCCAGTGATACCCAGATTGCTGTTTGTCAGCCTTTTATGTTTGCAGCTATCTATGATCCTGTTTACCTCTATCTTCATCTTTGTTTTCTTTTCTTTACTTTTCTCATTCTGTCTTGTGTCTCTTACTATACTTTCGGCCTTATCTCTATCTTCTTGGGCACCTTATAATTTAGTATTCATATCTGAGATAATTTTTTTGAGTTTTCCTGAATATGATTAGTTTTTATGTTACATTTTTGTTGTTGTCTGTATATGAATTTCTATCACTACTTATTTAATTATATTTACTTTATATTACAGTTCTTATAATTTTCCTATTTATTCACTGAGGATAGATTGTTTCATTGTGTTTTCAACTCCTGTAAAGTTTTGGTTTTCATTTTATGTTTTTTTGTTTGTTTTGTTTTTTATTTATAGTAACTTGTATTGTTGATTAAGTCTCCTGAGGTGTTCTCTCAGTATTTCCATACTCAAGGAAGGGCCTTTTCCCTCTGGAGGCAACACTCCAGATGAAATTTTATGGTTTTCCTTTTCATCATTAATGGTTTTTCACTACCTTTAAGAGCACATTGTGCTTTTTACCCTCTGTGGAGCCTCAGACAGATTCTTTGCTTCGATGTCTCTGGAATGCTCTGCTGACATCTGGTGTTTATTTACCTACTTAAAAAAAATAGAAATGTGTAGTTTCTCTGTTTTCTAGTTGTACTCTAGGCATAGATAATGCTTGAGTGTTAAGAATAGTTGAAAATAATTCCTTGTATTTAAATACATGAATCAATTTTTCATATAAATATTTTATGTTACTACTCACTTTGCCCTTACTATATCATACCATAAGAGTAGGGTTTTTGGATATAGTGATGGGATAGAAGATGAAAGTCATGAAACAAAAATATATATAAATTGCACTGTTCTACTTTACAAATACTTTTATTTACAACATCCCCGCAAAGGCCAGAATACTCCATTTTCAAATGTCATACTTGGTATTTATCACAAATATGTTAGATACAAGAAACCCTATAGTGAGGTACTAGGTGCCTTGGTTAACCTAGAGGAAACCTTGCTGAAATAGTATTTAACATTGTTTCCTTTTTTTGATGTTCTGGAAGTTTTACACCTGGGAGGAATATATCACAATAGAATTGTGGGTGTATTTCTTTTGAATAGTAGGGGGAAGAAAACTTGAACAGAACTATGAAAGAGTATTTGTAGAAGTTGAAGATGTGGAAGTCAATTCCTATGTATTTCTTGCTAAAATTGTGCACACCATAGTGGGTACTGGTACACTAATTTGAATACTAGCCTGTATTCATCTTCAGGTTCTATTTCCTAGGTGTAACAAGCCAGAGTCTTTACTTCAGCTCTGTCCACTCATTTAAAGTCAGGGTCAGCCAAAGTTAATCTTGGGATGGGGTGGTTTGGCATCTTTTCTAGTCACTTTATTCATATTTGTGAGATTTCTTTGACTTGGATGTTCATTTGTTACTTTCCCACTTGTTTATTGTTTGTCTTTCACAGTATACTTAGGTGTGTATAATTCTATGTGCTTACCTCTGTGTGGGCCTAGGTGTGATTGTGTGTGTGTGTGTGTGTGTGATTTCTGTTTATTTATAGGCCTCAGGACTGATTTTGTCCTTGCCTGAATACATGCCTTTTTATTATAGTTTAACCAGTTTTGAATTTTACTTAAAAGTTTGGCATGTCTTTTTAAATCACCAAAAAGGGCACAGGACTAGAATTTTGAAGCCTTGAGTTATAGTCCTGGCTCACTTACTGACTTTATAAACTTGGGCAGTTCACTTCCTCAGTATCATCTCAGTATTTTCTTTTCCAAGTGGGAAGGTTGTGGGGATTAGTTCAGAGGACTCTGTAAATGCTGACATTGGTAAGGATTCTGAAGAAGATTCTCCCATGGCATTTCTTTTTTCTTTTCTTTTCTTTTCTTTTTTTTTTTTTTTGAGGTTTTAAGCAACTTTATTATTTTTTTTAAAGATTTTATTTATTTGACAGAGAGAAACACAGCCAGAGAGGGAACACAAGCAGGGAGAGTGAGAGAGGGAGAAGCAGGCTTCCCGCTGAGTAGGGAGCCTGATGTGGGGCTTGATCCCAGGTCTCCGGGATCATGACCTGAACTGAAGGCAGTTGTTTAACCAACTGAGCCACCTAGGCACCCCTAAGCAACTTTGTTTTTTTATTTTTTTAAAAAAAGATTTTATTTATTTATTTGACAGAGAGAAACACAGCAAGAGGGAACACAAGCAGGGGGAGTGAGAGAGGGAGAAGCAGGCTTCCCGTCGAGCAGGGAGCCTGATGTGGGACTCGATCCTGGGTCTCTGGGATCATGACCTGAACTGAAGGCAGTTGCTTAACCAACTGAGCCACCCAGGCGCCCCGCAACTTTATTAATAGAACTTTAAAAATGGTAAGAGTTTAACTTTATGGTTGAAATGCACGGTTATATATATAATATGTAACATTACATGTTGAAAATTACCACCTTGCTTTATTATTATTATTTTTTATGTATAGATTTAATTTATTTTAATTTAATTTTTCAGTGTTCCAAGATTCATTGTTTATGCCCCACACCCAGTGCTCCATGCAATATGTGCCCTCAATACCCACCATCAGGCTCACCCATCCCTCCACCCCCTCCCCTCCAAGACCCTCAGTTTGTTTCTCAGAGTCCAAAGTCTCTCATGTTTCAACTCCCTCTCTAATTTACCCCGGTTCACATTTCCTTTCCTTCTCCCACTGTTCTCCCTATTACTCCTTATGTTCCACAGGTAAGTGAAACCATGTGATACTTGACTTTCTCTACTTGGCTTATTTCACTCAGCATAATCTCTTCCAGTCCAGTCCATGTTGCTACAAAAGTTGGATATTCATCCTTTCTGATGGAGGCATAGTATTCCATTGTATATATGTACCGTATCTTCTTCATCCATTCATCTCTTGAAGGGCACCTTGGCTCTTTACACAGTTTGGTGATTGTGGCCATTGCTGCAATGAACATTGGGGTACATATGGCCCTTCTTTTCACTAATCTGTACCTTTGGGGTAAATACCCAGTAGTGCAATTGCAGGGTCATATGGTAGCCCATGGCATTTCTGAGCCAGAAATGACAGTTGTAACATAGGCAGGAGGAATGATCTCTGAAACCCTCATCCCTCCCCTCATTTTTCTACCCCATCTGCTGCTTCTGAGTCATATTGGTCCCTTCTCTCTTCTTCATGCCCTTCTCTAATGCCTGATTTTCCCTATTCAGTGTATTTCTGACAGAAGAGGAAGACCCTGTGATTGCCCAAGTAAATTGAAGGATTCAGCGTATCACTGGGCTGCCAGATGAAACAGTAGAATTTCTCTACATATGATTTATCTGAGTCAACCTTCTTTCTCTGGGTCCACAAATGGTTGAGGGTTTAAGAGCATGAGCTCAGGAACCAGAAAGCCTAAGTATGAATCAAAGCTTTGCTTTGTGATCTGGGATAAGTTCCATATCCTCTCGGACCTTTAATTTCCTCATCTAGATGCAGTTGTTAGATAAACTGCTTATTGTGTATTTTCGGAGACGGCCTGGGAATGTGGAGTTCCTAGGCTGACTTGAAGGTTGCCCAGCTAAGCTAACCCTGTCTGTTTTTGTTTGTTTGTTTGTTTGTTTGTTTTTTCCCGCCATGCTGCTGATTACAGTATTGGAGGCTTCTTTGAACCTCATTTGGGCTATTTTTTGATAAGGGCAAATGTTATTCCCATGAGCTGTGTTTCTAGTGGCAGGAGAAAGTCAGAGCTCACATGGGAGGTTTGTCTTCTAGTTCAAGGGGCCTCTATATTATCAAAGATAAATCTTTGGGGACTGTTTTAAAATCACATCCAGAAAAGGAAAAAGTCCCTTCTAAAGTGGTGCTGGCTCTTCCAGGCACACCTGGAATTGAGATGAATTCTTGGGATGGAAAGTGAGAGAGACAGAACTAGGGAGTGCTTTCCTCCTCATGCAGCCCCTCTTGTGTTAGGTTCCTCTGCCTCTCTGCAGTTAGACCTCATTCCTCTGTGACAGGGGGAGCACTTGAGTCTGTTAACTCTGAGCTCCAATACTTTGGCTCAGCACAATTCCCTGGTGTGGCTGAGCCAAAAGAAAGAGAAGACAGACTTTTTATCCTTTGTGAAAGACCAGCTGAATTAACAAACTAAACAACAAATATTTGTTAGCACCTTTCATGTGCTGGTCACTCTTCTGGGAACAAGGGCTAGGAAAGCAAAGGAGACAATACCAGTCCCCATAGAGAGACCCTAGGTTTTTTTGGGAGACACACATACATGAACAACTACTTTCTAAGTAACTGAATAAGTGCTATAAAGTATGTATGCAGTGGTCTTGGGACCCACTGAACAAGCACACAGCCTGAGCATTCAGAGAAGACTTTGTGAAGATCTGGATCTAAGCTAAGATTGTTCCTTTAAATCTGACCCTTCATAAGATGTCTCTGGAATCAAAGCCCTCTCACTACTGCTATGATATAGTCTGAGGGCAGCTGTCTCTGTAGTCAGGATGGACCCACCTGTTAGGGGGATCTGGGGGAACTGAGTGCTTGGTGCTGCAGAAACAGTTTTCACAAGAGCTAACCACATAGACCTTGAAAGCAAAAGCCAGCCTTGTCCTGTGCATAAGCCCCCTCTGTGATTCTACTTGGAACTTTTCCTGACTTGACCAGGCCTCAGATATAATGTTTTCTAAGAGTGGCATGTATTTCTTTTTAGCCATCTCTTCAGACCCCACTTTCTTTGTTGAGTTTTCTGTCTCTGTCATTGACAAATACATGAATTGGTGGTTTGTCCTCTGAATGCAAAATTTAGTTCCTGTGTCTGTCCTTCCTGCCTTGGTTCTGCTCATGTCCATCCTTGAGGGATGGGGTGATCTATATTTGACTGTTATGGTTTTCTTTTTCTTATATCACATCCTTAATTATAATGGATGGGAAAACAGCTGTTTTTTGTGCTTCTTCACTAGTTAAGTCTCAGACCGGCATTGTCACTTTCACTTAAACCTCACAGGGATTGACAGAGAGCCTTTGGAGTCTGATGAGACAGGGAATTGTGTGGCCATATTCTTTTTTTTTTTTTTTAAGATTTTATTTATTTGACAGAGAGAAACACAGCCAGAGAGAGAACACAAGCAGGGGGAGTGAGAGACAGAGAAGCAGGCTTCCCGCCGAGCAGGGAGCCCTATGCGGGACTCGATCTCAGGTCTCTGGGATCATGACCTGAGCGAAGGAAGTCGCCCAACCAACCGAGCCACCCAGGCACCCCATGTGGCCATATTCTTGAGTTACATATGTAAATATGGTCAGTACTGGATTGCCCTATAGGCACACCAAGCCTAGGCTAGAAGGGTCTCCACTGAATCCAAAGTATTAAGGGTTTGAATCCAGGAGTTTGTATTTTTAGAAACACCCCCAGAAGATTCTAATGATCAACATGGTATATAACGTGGTTATCACTTAGTGATTAGAAGTAGAAGGAGAAACAGGGAAAGGAAGGAGTCACAGAATCACCTGGAGGACTTTTCATATTACACAGTACTTCTTTATTACTCCTTAAGTTGTCAGTCTTTCCATTAAAGAGTTAAGACCTAGAACCATTTGTTTTGCCAGTGAGTTGTGATTTCCTCTTCCGGACTAAGACTAATTTTTTAGTTCTTAAAATAATTATTTGATCTTTTAAAATATGTTATTTATTTATTTATTTATTTATTTATTTATTTATTTGAGAGTGAGGTGGGAGGAGCAGAGGGGGAGGCAGAGGGAGGGGAAAGAATCTCAAACAGACTCAGCACACTGAGCACAGAACCAATGTAGGGCTTGATCCCCTGACCCTGACCTGAGTTGAAATCAAGAGTTGAACAGTTAACTGAATGAGCCACCCAGGCACCCTAATAATTATTTGATTTTTGAGCTAATTTTAAAAGTAAGCAATAAGGGGGAAAAAAACCTCAAGATTCGCAGATACTTACACCAGACATTTTTCTACTGTCTTTCTTTAGCCAAAATTATATCAGATAATATTCAGATATCTATTTTTGCACTACTTTTAAGATTTCAAAATTCCAAAGAGAATTTTGCTCATAAGTGGTGATTGCTTCAAGAAGGAAGGATTTCTGACTCATTCTTATACATTCCTTTTGAAAAAAAAATGGCTGACAATATCAAAATTCTTTCATACTTCTTTGCCCAACTTGAGATTGGTACACTATGAAGAACCACTCTCCTTTCAAAAGTAGCATCATTGATGAGCAAAAAAACCCCAAAAAACAAAAAAACCAAAACCAAAACAAAACAACTCAAACAAATTTTATTTGGACAAGGAATTTTCTTTCTTTTTTAAACATTAAAAAAAAATGCAGTGGCATTTCTTAATCAATGTGAGACCGCAGCTGATTTGGATAAGGAGTTTTCTTTCAGGAATTTTTTGAGCATGACCATTTGTTCTCTTTGTTGCAGTGCGTGATAATAGTTTAGAAAATGGACATGGGTGGTCTATTTTAGTACAATGAGCAATAGTCACATGTGTTGATTTCCTGTTTTCTCCAAGAAAAAGTAGGAAAAAAATCATTAATTATCTAATGAGTGTAGGGAATTTTATGCCTCTTTACATGTTCTGCTTTCAGAACTTTTGTACTAGTTTTGTACTTTTGTACTAGTTTCTTGGAGGTATAGATTTATGGTTTTTCATCAAACTTTGTCTATTACTTTATACACTTTTTTTTGAATATTTCATTTATTTGAGAGAGAGAGATCACAAGCAGAGGGGAGACGTAGAGGTAGAAGCAAACTCTCTGCTTAGCAAGGATCCTGATGTGGGGCTTGACCCCAAGGCTCTGGGTTCATGAGAGATGCTTAACCACCTGAGCCACCCAGGTGCCTCTTCTTCACATATTCCTTATGTTCCTTTCTCTCTTTTCTTTCCTTTTAAGACTTTAGATGGTTTCCCACAGGTCTCTGAGTCTCTCTTAATTTTAATTCATTCTTTTTCTTTCTCTTCCTAAGACTGGGTAATTTCAAGTGATATTTCTTCATGTTTGCTGATCCTTTCTTCTGTCACCTTATATCTGCTATTGATACCCTCTAATTAATTATTAAAATTTCAGTCCTTGAACTTAACTCCCAAGGTTTCAAGATTGGTCCTTTTCTGTAATTTTGGACTAAAGATTGGTCCTTTTTTATAATTTTTGTCTTTTTATTAATATTCTCTATTAGATGACATAGCATTATAATATTTTCTTCTAGTTCTTCAGACATGTTTTCCTTTAGTTCTTTGAGCACATTTAAAGTAGGTGATTTAAAGTCTTTTTCTAGTCTTCAGAGACCACAGTTTCTATGGATTGCTTTTTTCATTTGTATGGGTCATCTTCATGTTGCTTTACATGGTTAGTTATTTTTTTGAAAACTAGGCATTTTAAGTAATATATTATGGCTTCTATGCAAATTAGACTCTCCCCATCACCCTGGTTTGTTTTTATTTTTACTTATTTTAGGTTTTCTTGTTCAATGACTTTTCTGAATTAAATCTGTGAATTCTGTATCCTTTGTTCCTTCTGGAGGCTCGTCTACTAATTTCTGTGAAAATTTTGATAAGGTAACATAGTATAACATAAAATTTACTATGTTAACCATTTTAAATTGTACCATTCAGTACTATTAAATATGTTCATATTGTTGTGCAATTGTTTTCTTGGTTTTTTTTGCAGTTTCTGGAGGCTTCTTGTATACCTTAACTCATGGTATCCTTCTCTATCTTCCAAGTCAGCAGTGATATCATAAAGTCTTCCTCTGACTCTGGCTGTCTGCCTCCCTCTTCTACATTTAAAAAAAAAAGATTTTATTTATTTTGACAGAGAGAAACACAGCCAGAGTGGGAACACAAGCAGGGGGAGTGAGAGAGGGAGAAGCAGGCTTCCCGCCGAGCAGGGAGCCCGATGTGGGACTCAATCCCGGGTCTCCGGGATCATGACCTGAGCCGAAGGCAGTCGCTTAACCAACTGAGCCACCCAGGTGCCCCTCCCTCTTCTACATTTTAAGAATCACTATGATAACATTGGGCGTACTTGGATACTCCAGGATAATTTTATCTTAAATTCATCTTATTAACAACATTGATTCCACCCACAACTTTAACTCCCATTGATGAGTAATATGACATATTCATAGATTCTGGGGGAGTAGGACATGGACATCTGTGGTGAGGAACTTAATTTCTCTGCCACACACCTATATCTCTCAGTAACTTGGGATACTGCGCAAGCCAATACATTCCTTTCCACTGGTATCCCATCCCAATTTATCATTATAAGTTTTGGACAAATATTACTACATCATACCAGGGACTATTAATATTCCATCTATCACCATTGATGAGGTATTCATTGTGAGCAATAGGAAGATGGTCCAGTGCCAAAACCCCATTTTAGAATCTGTGTCTAAGGACCACTTGGTACCAGCTGGTTTTAGGTCAGTTTGCATAGGTATAGATTCCAAACTGGAGATTTGTATTTGGGAGTAACACCTTTAAGGCGCTGAGAGAATTAGAGTTGAACAGTACCATAAGGTGAATTATGATGCAGTTAGAACACAGACCGCAGTCAGTCCCATGAGGAACTCTTGAACTCAGAAGACCCCTTACAATTGCCTTAAATTGTAGCAAGGTACCTAGGTCAAACATTGAATGCAGGCCTTCCCCAGGGATGTTGGATAACTGTAGGTGAGGCATTTCTCTTCACATAAGAGCAATGTCCGTAAAGGGACATACTAGCAACTGATACTCCCAGCGGCTTTAAACGTGAGTACTTTAATCCAGAAAGAAGCATCTGGATAGCTCAGCACACCTTCTACATCATAGACTTCATTGTGTCAGCTCTGGGCTGATTGGCTAAAAGGAGGCATGGAAGGGGAGAAGTACTAGATTGCAAGAGGAGAAGAACATGAGTTAATATATGTCCAAAATATTCTTTCTTTTCAAGTAGTCCTGGCAAGGCACAGTTGGATTAGCTTCTCCTGGGACACTTATAGACATAGTGTGACCAAGTGATTGTCCTGGTGCTATTTCTTGCTGCCAAGCCTCAGGGAATGGTAAAGTGGGCCAGGTAGTGTATATAGAATCTTTCTCATGGATCCCAAAAAAGAGGAAGTTGGAAAAAAGCTAAGAGACCTATCTTTAAGGCATGTAGAGATGAGTTGTAGAGCAGAGGTACTAGCACAAGAAACGGAAAGCACCAGGGCCTTACCAGCTTGTGGCCAGATAATACTGCAAACCATGGATGTTACATAAATTTGGAGAATGTTAGGTTCATGGGGACTGAAAGAGAGTTAGTCCAGATAGGTGTTCCTTTAAAGGAATGTATTAGTTGGCTGAGAAGTAAAGAATGAGCACTGGCTTAACTATCTGCCACTGGGACTCTTTCACTAACACCTTTATGGGTCAGACTCTAGAGATCACTGGACTCACTGTCTTCCTCTGGAGGCCTTCAGACCCCTTCCATGTATGTGGCCGCAGTGGTCAGTCCTTCTGACAGACTGTTTCAGAGCAGAAGCAAAGTTAAGAACCATACTACATGCCTGAGAGCTCCAACTATGAGGCAGGAAGGTGTGTTTATGTTTTATTTGTCACCTTGTGCCAGGATTGGGAACTGTTTTATTACATAGTAGGTGTTCATCTATCCTTGTGGAGCAAAGGATGAGCACCTCTGCCAGGTTCAGAATTTCAGAGGTGGGAAGTTAGGGCTGGGTGGAAGGATCTACAGGGAAAATATTAACAGAAACCAGCCTGTTGTTCTAGGAAATAATTCTTTTTAGTGATTGCAAGTGATTGCAAAAAGATGAGTTTATACCCTCCTAGAGAGTTTTAGGTATACTAATGATAGGTTCACAGAAAATTAAATAACATTATTAGGGACACCTGGGTGGCTCAGTTGGCTAAGCATCTACCTTCAGCTCAGGTCGTGATCACTGGGTCCTGGGATTGAGTCCCACATTGAGTTCCCTGCTCAGCAGAAGTCTGCTTCTTTCTCTCCCTCTGCTGTTACCCCTACTTGTGCTCTCTCTCTCCCTCTCTTGCTCTGTCAGATAAATAAATAAAATCTTTAAAAATAAGTAAATAAAAGAAATAGCCTTATCGGTATTGTGTTTAGAAATATGAGGATGGGGCGCCTGGGTGGTGCAGTCAGTTGAGTGTCCAGCTCTTGGTTTCAGCTCAGGTCATGATCTCAGGGTTGTGGGATTGAGCCTCTTGTTGGGCTCCATACTTAGTGTGGAGGTTCTCTCTCTCCCTCTGTCCCTCCTGTTCATGGTCTCTCTCTCTCTAAAATAGATAATCTTTTTTTTAAAAAAAGGTAAAATAAGGTTAAGTATCAAAGGAAACAAGGAAAAACGTTGAATATGCTCTTTAAGTGGGGAAGGGGCATGGAAGAGGAAGGTAGGAGAAGGTAGAAGATTGCCTTGTACAACTATTTTATTTTTCAACTAACTGCATCTACTACTTTAAAAAAATTAAATGTTAATTTATAGTCTTAAGATACTATGACTTCAAAAGGAGAGTAAAATCTATTTATTATTCATTGTCTGTGTCAAGGAATGAACTCGTGTGTCGCATGGATTGGGGGCACAGCTTCAGGTGACAGCATTAGCGCTGGCTCTGCTCCTCTGCTGCCCACGGTGCACACAGCGGGTCAGCTGACCCCCAGGTCTTGAGGTTGACATGCAGGCCCTCCACAGTCCTGACGGGCTTCCTCGTCCTTAGCTGCTATATCTCAGTTCCAAGTGTCAAGCTGTTCGGGGTCCCCTGACATGTACCAGAGTGGTTCATGCCTTGATGCCTTTCTCATCCTGTTCCCACTTCATGGACCTCCTTGATAAGGGAATCATCTAGTATATCCATCTTATGCCCTGGATAACTCCTCTCAGCATCATGTACCAGCCCTGGGGTCTTCTTTTCTTCTTTTACCTGGTGACATGCCCTAGACTCTGCTCCCATGGCAACCTCTGCACACCTGTCTTGTGTCACTGAGAGAATTATATATATAATTATCTTTTTATTCATCTTCCTTACTGGATCATAAGCAACTTGGGATGTGAGACAGTGTCTTACTCAAGTTTTATTCCAGGGCACAGCCCAGAACCTGGTTTGAAGGAATAATCAGTCTTAGCTACTGAATGACAAGACTGGAATACACTTTCTCCCCATTCACAGTTTCCAATAGATGGTTCCGTGAGTGAGGATGAGAGTTCTTGAGGCCATGTGGATCAAAAGAAGTTGACTGACTTCCTTTTGGTCCTTTTCCTATCTTGGCTCTAAGCCCACATCTTTGAGTCTAGTGTGACAGATACCCTTCTGTGATCTAGCCCCAGTCAGGTGAGAGTTTGGAAAAGTGAATGCCTGGAGCAGAGGGAAGGCAGTCTAGGGCAGGTCCCTGGTGAGCTGTATCTAGAGTGAGGTAGCAGTCTCTCTGGTTAGTCTGTGCTATCTTGGAGGACAGGATCAGAGTGCCTATAGAGTCAAGCTTTCTAGCACCTCATGGTGTCTTTGTGATATATTTTAGGGAATCTGACTTCTCATACCTTGCTTACACACTTATTTGGCATTTCCACTGGTTACAGCTTTAGCCAAAAAAAATAAAATGTCTCCACATGAAGGCTGAAGAACATTATTTTAAGTGTGATTCTAAGAGTGGAGAAATTTTATCAGATTCAACATTTCTTATTCATTGTGGAGGCCAAACTGAGGCGTTTGAGTAGTAAATGCCTTAGTGGTTAAGAGCCCTGGCGTTGGGTTCTTGACCTGGTCCAGTATTCTCTATGTTTTCCAAGTTTGACTGTCTGTGCTGCACAGTGGAACAGAAGTTCCTCCTTGCCTCATGGAGGGTTATGAGAGCTGTAATGCTGTTATAGTTTACACTGCTGCTTGTTTGTAAGTTGTGGAATGTATATATAGGGTTGTACATAAATCATACAAGCTTAAAGAATAATAAGGTGGGCACCCATGTAACCACCACCCAAGTTAAGAAAGAGGACAATAAAGTCACTACCTTAAAAGCCCCTTGTGAGAGACTTCTGGTCTAGAAAGGCGGAGATGAAGATGTCTTCCCTATTCCTCCCAGTAAGTATAGCTAAAAACCCTGGACATGATACGGAAAACAAGCATAAAAATATTCTGAAGTGTAGGGAGAAGGCAGACCAGCTAGGAAACTTGGTACATAGGGAATGATCTAGCAGTGAATTCTCTAGGTTTTCTTTTTGCCTCATACATCTCGTACTTGGTACTTACAAAAGCCAGCAACCTGGGAAGGCCAACAGATACCAACAAAGAAATAAAAAGCCCAGAGAAAAGCCTTCTTCCTCTAGCCAGAGGACTGGAAAAGAGGCAAACAGAAAACTTTATGGTAGTAACCCCCAAACTAATTACTATCTTGACCTCTAGCTTTAGGCTGCCTGGCTTTAGCTTCAGCTTGCAAGTTTTAATGTATTACATTGTTACTGTTACTCAGTCCAAGATATTTTTTT
>PITA01022957.1:0-29235 GCA_004023965.1 Spilogale gracilis | reverse complement strand
GAAGGGGGTGGGGCGAGGGGACGTGGCATCTGCTGTAAAAGGAGCTCAGAATCTGTGGGGGGAGGGGGCGGCTGTGTGTGTGTGGGGTTCTCTCTGGGTGGTGGGACGGGGGGACAGCCCAACACTGCCGAAAGGGGCAGAGGTCTTGCACACTGCTGTCTCCTGGCTGTGTGGCATGAGCTAGCACTGTCCCACTCCAGCCGCAGAATTCCCCCAGAGACCAGTATTTGAATTATTCTAGGAAGGCCTTCTGGTCATGAGGAAGGCAGTGTAAGTAGGACAGGAGGGGGTCACAGTGGCCTGTGCCAAAGAAGATGGTCCCAGTAAGAGCTGGATGTACCCAGCCCTCCGCCCCCAAGGCCATGTTCTGGAAGAGCCCTCATCCCCGCAGGATGGGCACGCTGCCCACTCTCAGCGCCCCTGGGGACAGCCACAGATCCGCGTCAGGCAGGCCCCCTTCCCACATCTTCCAAGCAGAGCCAGAGCAAGCTTCACAAACCACTTCACTCCTTTCCAGAATGAAGCCAGCGTGAAGAAGACAGAACTGCTGCCAAGAAAAAAAGAAAAAAAAAAAAAGAAAGCAAACAATAACCAGCCAGAAATCAGGGCAGTGCCATCAACTGGATGAATGCCAAGGGCAGGCAGGCACTGGCACAAAGAAGCTCACTCTTCAAACAACCCTGGTCATCCCCCATCGGTCCCTTTCACAGAGACGGAAGGTGTTCAGAGAGGGGAGACTACCGGCCCAAGGTCACACAGCAGTGGGCAACACAGTGAGGATGAGAACCCAGCAGGTCCGCCTCTGAAATTTCTCTCCCTCAGCTTTGCCTTCCTCAGGCTACTCCTCCTCCCACCCAAGAGAGGAGAAAATACGTTACACACAAGGGGCATCGTGGTAAATTTAAAGAGGCTTAGAACACGTGCTCTTTCAGCTAATGAATGCTCCATCAAGTGACAACACATTAGAATGTTAAAGGGGTCGGGGATAGAGCCCTGCTGCCTAGACACTTCTATACTAGCTGTGCAAGCTTGAGGTAATCACTTAACCTCTCTGGGTTTCCTCATATGTCATCCCTATAAAATGGAGGTAATAATGAGTAATAATAATAATATATAATAATAATAATAATAATAATATTTACTTCACTGGGTATTGTAGGATTAAACAGGTCACAACACGAAAGCTGCATCAGGAACCTGCCTGAGCCGGCCTTTCCCCTTCCCAACAGGAAAGCATACAGAGGCCTCACACTGGTCTCAGAATTTCATTCTTGGTGAGAAAGACTCATAATCCTGGTAACCATTCCTTTTCACTCCATGCCTTCATTTTGGCAGCTCAGTGAGGAGGGGCTGTGGTCATCTCTGTCTCACAAAGGATGAAGGCTGTCCCTCACCCTCACAGGTGAGATGCTTCTCCAAGGGCCTGTGGATGGGCAGCACCCCTGGGGGGGGGGTACAAGCTGAGGCTTCTGGCCCTACCTCAGACCTACTGAACCAGAGTCTTGGGGGTAGTGGGCAGTCGGGTTATTAAGCCCTTCTGGATTCTGATAGCCTCCACAGTTTGAGGGGAGGTAGGTGAGGCCTCTGAAGAGCCTGTGGTGTGAACCCAGAGCACCTCATGTGGGGCAAGTCAAGAAAGTAGGGTGGGGGAGGGGAATTGCCCCCTCAGCACCCTCTTGGGGCCTAGAATCTGCTGTTTTTCTTGGAGTAGAAGTAGAGGAGGCAAGCAGGATTCTCTGAAACTTTAAGAGGTGATCTTTATCGGTGGGGGTCACCTGGGTACATGGGATCCAGTTTCTGGAAACTTGGGGCTTTGAACCGCCCCCTCCCCCGCACCCCAGGGGAAGACAGGAGCCCAGGGCCTGCTAGGAACTCAGCACAGTGGGGAAAAGAACATTGGGAAGGGACCTCCAGGGAACCCCTGGATGTAAGGTATGTATGCCCACCATGGATGTCCTCCCTGGGCCACAGCTCTTCCCCTCCTGGGAGCCGGGCCTTCCCTGAGGAGCCCAGGGCCCACCTCTGCTCTGGGCTCACCGTGCCTACAGCCCTCAGGTCCCTCCACCTCGGCCCTTCCCAGTCATTGTCTCCCAACTCTGGGGGCTTCATCTGCCAACAAGTCCCTTCAGTCAACCCCAGAGTCACAGCCTCTCAGGTGAAGAAGATGACATCCATAATCATACTGACCCAACAAGCCCTGCTCCACCCAGCTTTCCACAGTATCGTCTCAACACCCCCTTCAGGTGGCAGAATGACGGTCCCCAGTACACAGATGAGAAACTGAGACTATAGGGAGAGAATGACTTGCCTGAGGGGGTCTGGCTGGCCTGTGGGGGGCCGTCCCCAGGCGGCCTAGCCTCCACTGAGTGCTGTCTTGGGGACTCACGTGCTTGCTGTCTGTCTCCCCGGGGCTTGGTTGTGCTGTGCTGTGGGAAACTGGGACCTGTCGCCTGAGGACATCTGGACTGCACCCCAAGCCCACACGGATAACTCTGGATCATCAGGAAAGGCTGCACGGGGCTTTAACCTTCAAATGATTAAAATGGAAGAGAAAGTTATGTGGCTCAAAGAGACAAACCCTCAAGTTCCCCGCAGCCTGGGTGCTGCAGAGCTGTGGTTTCGTGGTCCACGGCGCAGCCCAGTCAA
Source organism: Spilogale gracilis (assembly GCA_004023965.1). NCBI lineage: Eukaryota > Metazoa > Chordata > Mammalia > Carnivora > Mephitidae > Spilogale > Spilogale gracilis. Next base: position 26,589 of record PITA01022957.1, on the reverse strand, counting down.
GCTCTGGAGATGCTTCTGATCCTGCCTGCCTGCTTCACCCAGTCTCACATTTTCTCGTCTACCATCCCCCCTCTCCCCTGGGGCCTCCGGGAGCCTCCAGATTCCTCAGAACCAGTTCTTGATGACCAGACTCAGAGCCCGGAGCCTCCCAGGTGGCAGTGGAGGGACACACAGGGCCTCCCCTTCCCCTGCATTGGTCACTGCTAGTGCTCAGGCCCCCACTGAGAACAGAAAACTAACCAAGCTAGTCCCTGGCCATGCGTGAGGGCCGCGGAGTCTGAGGACTCAGATGGAAATGGTTGCTGGGCCCTGTCCTGTGAGCCATGTGACTATGGGCAACTTCCACCATCCCTCTGAGCCTCGGTCTCTCTTTTGTGAAAGGGAGGGCAGTGGCCAGTAGCCCCCACCTCATCGATGGCCATGAGGAGGAGATAATTCGAGTGTAGTACCTAGCACCAGCCTGGTCTCACAAGCCCTCATAACGCCCATTTAACACATCAGCTATTCCTCAGAGCCAGGGACACACCTCTTGTCCCTTTATAAGTGCTAATTTCCCAAGTACCCAAATTGGCTTTTGGCTCATAAACTCCCTATAGCGGACACCCAGCAACATTTGCTTTGCTCTCCTACTGTGACTCCAGGAGGCAACCTATGGCTGGCACTGTCTGAACCCAGTTGCCCTAGGGAGCAAAGAGTGGGGGGGGGGTTAGTGGTAAAAGAACTGGGGAACCCAGGGTTCTGCCCCAGAAGGCAGGGCCCCAGGCGGGGCTGATTGGGGACTTCCTGACTCCCAGGGGCCCACAGAGGTGCTAGGCAGGGACAGGGAGTGAGGACGGCCATATCCTCACACTGAGATCTGGCCTGGGAGTGCAGAGACCAGGGTTCAACTCTTTACTCCAAAGCTGTGTGACTTGGGCCAGTTACTTAACCTCGCTGAACCTGTTGCCTAGTCAGTAATTCATAATAAAGACACCTAAGTGTAAGGCTCTCTGTGGTTGTTTTATCCTTATTTGCCACATGAAGTGAAAGACTGGCCCACAGTGGGGGTTCAGCAAAGAGCAGTAGAAACCAAATTGAGGGCTCAAGGTGCCACGGTCCTTTCCACTTCAGTTTTACAGCTAGATGGGGATAGCAAGTCCCAGAGGTTTAGCGACTACCCAAGGTCTCACAGGATGTGCACATCATTGCCTTCGTGGCCTGTCCTGTGCGGCCTCAGGGGCCACTCACTCCTACTTGAGATTTTTGGATTTCATCTTGGCCTAAGGTGAAGCCCTCCCAGGGAGCCTTGAGCCCAGCTTGGTGGCTGAGAGGGTTTCTCAGCTCAGTGTGGTAGTCCTGAGGACACAGGGAAAGAAGCATATACTTTCTTCATTGACAGAGGGATGAGGGAATGGAAGTATTTTCACAAAAATACCAACATAGTTCAGACTAAGCCGCCCACTGAAGGGCCGTTCAGGAGAGCTTCCTATTCCTGGAGGATGGAAAGCTGAGACTAATCAAAGCTGGATGGCAAGCTGGCCTTTTTAAAGAAAGCCACCTCCCCCCAGGCTGCCAGGCAACTCTGACCCTGCTCAGTTCCAGCCTTTCTCCCTCCTTCAGATCAAGCTCAGACTCCTGGTCTTGGCCTTCAAGGCTTCAGGACTCAATCATTCTATGTTCTCATCTGCCTCCCATTTGGTCTGGGAGCTCCACAAGGGTAGATCCTGAACACTTTTATTCCTCAGCTTTCTGGGGCCCATCGGGAAAGGGAGGTCAAGTTTACTGAGCAAGTACTACAGGCCAGGCCTCTGCCCAGGTACCTTACATATGTGGTTGCCTTTGATTCTTCATAGCAAGCCATGACGTCAGATGATATCATTAGCCCCACTTTGCAGGTCTACAAAGTGAGGTCCCAAAGCTCAAGCAAACTGCCAAAAGTCACACAGCAACATGACTACTAAAGAAACAAAGTGATGAAGGAAGGGGTGCTGAGCTTTTAGTCCCCGGTCCCAAGGGGCACCCCCAGCAGGTAGGCACACTTGATCACCCATCTATCTCCAAATCTTGGGGAGCCCCATCCAGACACCGAGTGAAGTGGAACCCCATGAATTAACTAACCACAACCACAGTCTTTGAGGGGGGAGGCAGAGTGCTGTCCCCCAGCCCGTCACAGCTCCAGCCCTGCCCAACCCTGACACCAAAGCTCCGTGCCAGCCCAGGGGTTTCTGCTTGGCAGCGGCTCAGGGAAAAACGAGCTGGCACTCAGCCGCCCTGGGCCTGGATGTGGCAGGAGCGGGTCGCGTGCAAGAATCCTGGAGATGCCAAGTCTGGCTCGGCCACGCTCTACCCATGCTGCAGGTGTGCCGCGAAGCACTTTCTGGACATCTGACCCCTTGGATGAGGATCTGGACAAGGAAGCCAGCAGGAGACAGTAGAGGTCTCACCAATAAAAACAGCAAGAAATTGCCTAACATCCGCTGGGGCCTGACCCCAGGCTGGCTTTCCTATACTTCATTCTGGCACCAACCCCAAGAAGTAGCTACTATCTTCTTCACTTTAGAGGCAGTGAAACAGAAGTTCCATTTCACCAGAAGAACACTAGAGTCCAGAGAGAGGGTTAGGGTGACCAGCTGGGACCTCCATGAGCATAAATCTGAGGCCTCCAGGGCCTGAGAGGCACGGGAGAGGTTTGGACATCCTTCCCTGTTCCTGCACCCTTTCCTACCCACACCTTCGTTGCCGTTCAGGCCCCTCCTTAGGAAGACTTCCCTGATCTCCGCTGAGGCTAGGTAAGCCCCTGAGCGACCTGCTTTCACAGTTTGTCCTCTCTGGGCTGTCCCCATCTGCACAGGCCTATACCCAGCTTGAGCCAGATGGGAGGAAGTAAAGATGGTAGCCACCTGGAATTCAGGGGTCCCAGCTTCTAAGCCCAGCTTTACCCCGATTTACCACAGGCTTTGGGTCGTCACTTCCCCATCTGTAGAACGGGGCACCCCATGTCACTGTCCGGGCTGGGAAGAGAAACATTCCATCCTTGAAACCTGGGCCCAAAGGATGGCCATGTCCTTTCTCTCCCAGGCACCCCCACTCTTGGGTCATCACCTAGCAGGGGAGAGTACCTGTGATTAGGGAGGGCCAAGGCATCTGGGAGAGGGGGTGGCTTTGGGGGAAGATGTGCCTCAACCACTAATGTAAAAGACAAGAGTAGGACCATGCTACTTCCCCCCACACACTTGAAACCAACCTGAGCAGGACAGTGCCTGGAAAAGAACACCCAGATCGGCCTACACTTTGCTTTGTGGACAGACCTGCCTCAAATCCCCACTCTTAAAGGCTGTGCGACCTAACGTTTCTTAGACTCAGTTTCCCCAAACATGAATGAGGGCCTTACTAGTCCCAAACAACTGGTCTTTATTTATATTCGCTGTCCCATCCCTAGCCTCACTTTCTCCATCAGAAAACTGGGGACTTCCATGGTACCATTTCACAGGACTTCTTAAAGTTCTGCTTAAAGTTCCCGGAGATGAAGGAGGAAGGCCAGTGCGGATAGGAGAGAGCACAGAGAGGGGAAGTGACCCGCCTGGACTCCTCAGAGGTGATGGCCGCGGTGTGGGGAACCCCCTCTGTGGCCGCCCAGGGCCAGAGAAGGGTCATTTCCTTCCGCGTTCAGTCCCACCGTCACCTCTCCTGTTTGCTCACCCTAAGTGCGGCGGCGCCGGCCACGGGAAAACGGGGCCAGGCCGGATTTCCTCTGAGGACCTGCGGATCCTAGAGCACCCCCCTCCACTCCCGCCCCTTCGGACCCCGCGGGGCCACGAGCTGCACGTGCGGCGGTCCCCGTGGCCCCGCCGGCCCAGCGCTTCCTTAGCACCCCCCCTCCCTCCCGGCCCTTTCATCCCGCCCCCTGCCACCACGCCCCTTCCCAGCCGGGGTTCCAGCGGAAAGATGCTTCACCCCCTCGCGCGTTCCGGAGAAACAGAGTCACGCGGGGGCGCGCCGGCCGGGCGCTAGGACCCCGCAGGTTGGCGGGGGGGGGGCGTGGTGGGGCGGGTCGGCGGGAGAGGTATTTAAATTGGAGCCCGAGCCGCCCCCTCGCGGGTCGGGTTCCCGTGGGGCAGTGGAACAGCCGTGGGCCTCCGCGGGCCGTGACCCCTGGGTCTGGCGCGGGGTGGGGCCGGTGGGGGGGCAGGTTTGCGCAAGATGTGCCCGGGCTGCGCGGGAGAGGAGCGGCTGCCGCGCTGAGCCAGGTAGGAGCTGCCCCGCCGCCCCCGGCGAGGCTGCCGGCCCCTCGGGGAACTCGCTGTCCCGCGCCCCTGGAGAGCGCGGGGTGCGCCGGGTTCATACCAATGCCCCCTCTCCGCCCCTCAGAAGTCCCCTCCAGCCGCCGCCGCCCCTCCATGCACTGAGCCAAGCCGGACCCTCCCTAGCCCCCCGAGGCTCCTGTCTCAGCTGATGTTTCCCTGCCAAGAGAGAGGCAGGGGTTCCTATTTGACAGATGGGAAAACAGCTGCCTGAAAGGCCCGCACTTACTTGCCCGGGGAACTCAGAGCTAGTCAAGGGCAGATCAGGATTTGAATCCAAATCTCCTACCGCGCTTGGACTCAGGCGGGCAGGCGCTCCCCATCCCACCGCACCAAATAGCTTGCCCATCTCTTGTGAGGATGGGGGGGGGGCACCCACTCTCCCTGAGGGGTTCTGAGGCCACCCTTCTTCATGAGTGGTAAGATGTGAGGGACCCCCGCCCCCACCGGAGCTGCCTGAAATTCTGCCATCACAGCTACATTCCTTTGGGTTAAGGTCTAATTCCCCCGTGGGATGCACATGTCTCCAGAATGGGGCTTGTCCTTAGTGATTCACTGCTTGGTATGAACGTCCACAGCAGCTCTTCCAGAACTCTACTTTGCTGGGGATTGGAGCTGGGAGGAGGGAGAGGAGCACCCCAAAGCCCGGCTGTGTAAGCTTGTCTGTTTGTGTGTGATGGGGTGCGGGTGGGGTCGTTGGAGGTGGTTGAGGGGGACCTCTTGGCCTGGTGTAGTGGAAACATTTGCTTTGGAGGCAGACAGGCCAGATTCTGAATCCATGGGCTATTTACTGCTGGTGTGACTGCGTTGTCACCTCTCTGAGCCTTGTATCCTCCTGGGCGAAATAAGAGTAGTTCTATAGGGAGCAAGTAGCTCAGCACCTAATGGAGAAAACACAGTGTTTTGGTCATGTAAACCTGGGCTAACCCCCACCCTCCCCAGATACTTATGAACTATGGGCTAAGTCACTTTCGGAGCCTCAATTTTCTCATCTGTAAAATGGAAATTATGGTAACCACCGTATTGGGTTGTGACTTCAATGAGATAATACAGACCAAGTGATTAGAGCAATCTCTAATGCCCTGAAATAGTAAGGATAGGTTTATGATAATAGTATAATAGGCATTGACACACACACACACACACACACACACACACACACACACACACACTCACAGATATTCTCTGGCATTTGGCCTCCCAGTCATAGGCTACTAGTCTGCAGGCCTGGGGCCTCCCTCCTCAGCGTGCCTCACCTGGGCTATTCAGCCCCCCAGGTCATCAAGCTGGGAAAGACAAGGTGTCCAGGACCCTCACAGCCATTCTCAGCTCGGGCATCACAGTGGGCGGGGGAAGCCCATGGCAGATCAGCTGGCAGGGGACTTGCTGTATGGATGGGACACTGAGGCACCGAAAGTTTAGGGGACTTGCCCAGGGAGCACTGAAGCCATAGTGCCTGAAAGTACACCTGAGTCTCAGTGACCACAGTCCTCCCTCCTGAGAGTGAGAGGCCCTCTGGTGCTACACAGCGAGTTGGGACACAACTAAAGGGGACTCACACGTGAGATGCCAGAGACTTCTGCTGGGTGCACAGGTGCCCACCTTGGGGGAGGGGGACATTTGGCAGGTGGAAAGGGGGGCTGGTGAGGGCTCCTTCAAGTAGCCTTGCCTTCTGGTTCAGAACCAACCCAGGTTCCTTCCTTGTCCTGACCTCACAGCCCCCTGAAGTAGAGCTTCTACCCCTCGCTTTGCCATTTGTTCAAAAGATGTTTGGTGAACACCACTTAGCAGACCCCTGTTCTCATAGAAAAAGAAATACATTAATGGGAGGGGCACCTGGGGGGCTCAGTTGGTTAGGCCTCTGCCTGCAGCTCAGGTCATGATCCAGGGATCCCGGGATGGAGTCCTGTATTGCGGGGGGGGGGGGGGGTGTCTCTGCTCAGTGGGGAGTCTGCTTGTTCTTCTCCCTCTGTCCCCCTGCTCTCTCTCAAATAAATAAATAAAATTTTTAAAAAAGAAAGAATGAAAGAAATGAGCAGGAAATGATCAATGCAAGGAAACAAAATGTGTGGGAATCTGGAGAATAGCATTCCAGGCCCTGAGGCAGGAATGCACTTGCTATGTTGGAGGAATGGTGAGAAAAAGCTAAAATTTGGTAAGGGCAGGGCCCATGGTAGATGTGGTCAGAGACGGGGTTGGGTAAAGCCAGGATTTCATGGGAGGTTCTCAGAGATTCATGCTCTGATATATGATTTAAAGACATCGCTGTGGCTGTGTGTGGAGGACCATCTGAAGGGGGTCAGGGTGGAAGCGGGGTGTTGTTGCTTTTGAGGCCCAGGGTTGGGGAGGTGCCTCAGTGTGCCCTGGCGATGGAGAAGGGAGGTAGAAGACCCAGGGTCTGTTTTTCAGGCAGAACAGACAGAACCTGCTGATGGGGGTAGGGAGCATGGCAGGGAGATGATGGGAGAGTTAAGAAGGTCTCCCTCCCACCCCCAGGTCACCTTGTGTCAGTTCTCTCTTTTTTTTCTTTAAGATTTTATTTATTTATTTATTTGACAGAGAGATCACAGGTAGGCAGAGAGGCAGGTAGACAGAGAAGGAGAAGCAGACTTCCCGCTGAGCGGAGAGTCCAACGTGGGGCTCCATCCCAGGACCCTGAGATCATGACCTGATGCTGAGATCATGACCCCAGCCACCCAGGCGCCCCACCTCTTGTCAATTCTCAGTGACTCCCTGGCCTCCCTCTTAATGTAAGATGGATCCCAGCAGGGAGTGAGCCCTCATTGCCCTGGGGGCACTTCCTAGAAGCACTGGGGGTGGGGGGCCCGGGTTCAGAGGAACAGAGTGCTCAGTGCTGCACTCACTGGAAGCTCAAATTCTGGGGGAACCTGGAGGATGAGTTAGGCATCGCACAGACTTGGGGAATTAGAGAAGGCTTCCTGGAGGAGGTGATAGCTAAGCTGAGACCCAGAGGATGAGGAGGCATTCAGCACAAGAGAAGGGAGGAAGTGAAGGTTTGGGGCCTTGAAAAGGTGCTCACAGAACTGAAGGAAATGGGAGGCTGCCAGAAGTGAGCTCGGGAGAGGGGACAGTGGGTGATGAAGCTGGGGGGAAGAGTTGGCTGGGCAGGCATACTCCCCAAGGGCCTCAAAGGTCCCACTGAGAGGTTTCCATTCGATTCTGAGTAGGCCAGCTTTCAAATGGGTGGTGATGTTCTGCTTTTTAAACAGCAGAACCAAATTTCCTGTGAACACAGGTGAGAGGAGAGCAGTTCTGGGGGGCAGGGGGCCACTGGTCCCTAGCAGAACCCAGGGAATGAGGTTGAAAAGATACCACTGTAGCCCAAGCATGTTTGGGCAAGAAAGGGCCTCTGACTAACCATCTTAATTTAAAATTCATCACAAGGACACTAGTGGATTCCAGCAGTCAAAGACTCAGTCCTCAAAAGTCCTACAGTTGCCTCTCCTTCTAAAGCACCCTTCAGAGTTGCTTTTCAGTGCTCATTTATTGAGCACCTGCGGGGGACCTTCTAGAGTAGAGGTTAAGGGCACAGATTGTTTGGGCCTGCCACTAGTGACCCTGGTGGTGTTACTTCATCTGAGCCTCAGTTTCCCCATCTTCAAAATGGGACTGGCAATCATAGACCCAAGTCCTTGAATTACTGTGAGGATTAAGTGAGTGAATACATGAAAGTGTGAAGAAGAGTGCCTGGTGCATACTAAGGGCTTTGCGAGGGTACTTTCATAATAAGGGTTCATTTGATTTTTACAAAAGCTTAGCAAAGTTGACATTAACCTCAAAAGAGGAAACTGAGGCTCAGAGAAGTGAAGTGACTTGTACCAAGTCCCACAGCAGGTTAGTGGAGAGAAAGAGAGAGCAGCCAGTTATGGGGGGCCGAGTTCAGTGCTCCGGGAGGGCTTTGTATGCCCTTCCTCGTGATCACTCTGTATGCACTCTGTATGCAAAGTCACTGGTGTGCATTTATTTGTGACCCTGGTTTCCAGCACAGACTCGAGGAGGCATTCAGTTAAGGTGTGAAAGAGGGAAAGAGAGAGAGAGAGAGAGAGAGAAATGACTTGGTGTGTACTCACTTGGCCCAGGTCCTCAGTAAGTGAGCCCCTAGCAGCACTGGGCTTTGACTCTGCTCAGGGCCTCTGTGGTCCCCCTCAGCACTACCTCAGGGAGTGGGGAGGCTGTACAGAGAGAGAACACCAGCGGGTGGTAAGTTCAGTGAAAGTAAAGGGCCTGGAGCCCGCTCCTGGGGAAGTCCGCAGCAACAGCGCTGGGGGCAGGGCAGGCCTCCTGGCGGGGCTTCCTGTCAGGGCTCCAGGCCCGGCCTTCAAACAATGGCAGGGACTCCAGAATCAGAAAATCAAAAGAAAAGGGGCAAAATAAAAGTCTGGAGGTGGGGGGATTGAGGAATTCCGTTTGGGGCCCACTCAACTAGGATGGAGGCCCTGCTTAAGGCCTGGGTGCAAATGCAGTCAGAGGACTAGCTCCCCACCTCACCCCACCCCAACCCTGAGCTTGGCCCTGGGCAGCCCTTAGAGTCCCTCTGTCTCTTGCTCACCCCCTCCAGGCAGTCTTCCATCAGTAAGGTCTTTTGAAACCTAGATCTGACCGAGTCACCTACTACTTCAAAGCTCTTGCTGCCTGGGGTGACAGCCTAGCTTCTTGGTCTGGCACAGAGGGCCTTTGTGGTAGGTTGCAGACCCCAGCACCCACGGCACCTTTGGTCCAGCTCTGGATGCGACCTGGGGCTCCCTGAAAGCAGGCCTGGACAGGATGGGAGCGTTGAGGGAGTGGAAAGAAGGCAGTGGAAAGAAGCCATCGGTCTTACAGTGTTTCCCTTTCCTCCTCACCCTATGCAGAGCCATGAGCCACCAGACCCTGCTGCTCCTGGCCGTGCTGACCTGGGGCCTGGCCACCTCCCAACAGCGGGACAAGGCGCCCTGCGAGATGGTAAGAAGGCCTGCCCAGGCGCGGTAAGCTCCTGAGGGTGGCCTACTGCCCCAGCCCCACAAGCCAGAAGGCAGAGGAGTTAGAAGAGGGAAGGGAACACACTTAACACATTTAAACCTTGCATTTCATGAGTACCTATTAGCATGTTTAAATACCTGGGGTACTCTTCATCCCATTAGGTAAGTCCCGTTATTCCCATTTTATAGGATTGGAACTACAGTTTAGGGAGGTTATATGACTCATCCAAGATCATTCGACTAGGACCAGTGAGGCTGAAATTAGACTCTATTCCCCCCAGCTGCCCCCACAGGGCAGTGGACCCTCAGGGTGATACAGAATATGTGTGTGGGGAGGGAACTTGGGGTGGGCGAGCTGGGTCTCTCCTGGGCCAAATCTCCTTTGCTAGTAGGTCCTTGACTTGGGCCGGTCTGCTGCTTCCCTGATAGGAAGCCTCTCACTAATTGCTGCCTCCTCCAGGGAGCACCTTTCCCTGACCCCTCCCTGGCTGATCTGATTCTGGGTGCCCTTTTTTTGGACTCTTATACTGAGCACATGGGGGGAATTGGTGAATGGGTCCAAGCCCGTTTCACTTGCTAGACCAAGAACTTCTCCAGGGTAGGGACAAGGTTTAATTCATTTTTGTTCCTTTTTCTTGCCCTTGGCTAGAGAGACTAGCCCGGAAGTCACTGGATCAGTACAGGGATTATGATCATTTTCAAAATGGTAAAGAGAAATGGCCACATACTGAGGGCTCGGGAGAGGCCCATGCCACACTCTCATTTTATCCTGCAAAGAACTCTTCTTTTCAGTGGAGGAAACCAAGGCTGAGAGAAGAGATGTGACCCACCAGGCTCATACAGACAGGAAGTACCTGAGTTAGGATTTGAACCCAGCTCTCCCGAGCTTATGCTGGCCTCTGCCGGGTACTTCTTTCTACCCTGTTTCCCTTCTATGCACAGATGGCCAAATGGAGTTGGGTGGCAAGTCCTCTTCCTTCCTTTAGGAAAAAAAAATGGGGGCGGGGCATCCTGGCATCTTCAGGTTCTGTCTGCCCGTTCGAGAAGTGGGGGAGACAGAGTCTTTTTACTCCAACGGCCTTTAACTCCAGTTAGAAGTCATGGATCGTCTTTTTTCTTTCCTTTCAGAAAGGTGACTGATTCAATCCCTCAGTCCTTTACTAAGCCAGTGATGTCTGACCCTTTCATTCATTAGGAGATGCATGGAGCACCTTTTGTGGGCCAGATCCGAGGCAACCACATCAATCACACCAATCCCTGTTAGCTCTGAGCTCCCTCCTTGGCAGGTCCCACCCAGGCTGTCACAGCCAGGGGATAAATTCTGAGAGAGGGAGCACTGGGTGGTGAGAGCCCAGAGGACCCCTGCCTGGCTCAGCACATTGAACACCAAGTTTCCCTGCAGATCTGGGTGGCGGGGGATGACCAGCACGGAGAATAGCAGGGAGGAGGCCCAGAGGTAGGTGTGCAAAGGCACAAAGGGCAATGGTCAAGTGTGGTCACTGCATATGGGCCAGGCTGGAGTGGGTTGGGAGGAGAGAGGACAGGTCAGCAAGGGCTACAGACAGCCTTGAACCCTGCTGAGTGTCCTGGATTTTGCCCTCGAGGGGTGGAAGCAAAGAGTAGCACATAGTAGAGCTTTTCTTTTAGCAGTTGTCAGAAATTAGGCAGGTGGAGGGGTCAGAAGGGATCAGTGGGCACAGAGAGCCCAGAGCGGGAGTGGGCCTGAACTGGGTGGTGGTGGAAGTCAGACCCTTTCCTGGGAAAGGCTGGGTTCCTGGGGTCTTCGAAAAGGTGAGAGGGAAACTGTATTTGCACAGAAGAAAAGATCAGGCTCCAGAAGGCACATGTGCTAGAAGGATGAAGTTGGCCTTTGGTTGTGAAGAGATATGGGTCCAACCCCAGCTCTGTTCCTCAACTGGGTGACCCGGGAGCCCCTACCCAATCTGAGCTTGGGTTTCTGAACAGAAGGGTAATCATATTTGATGGGCTTGCCATGGGACCCTGGCCATCTTTCCCCCTGCTTCCCACCCCTACTCCCATCATCAGGGGCAATTGGGACCAGGCCATGGAGGGCCAGGCCACTGTTGGAGGTGGGGCAGGGGACAGCAGCAGAAAGGAGGGCTCGTCTGAGGATACCCAACAAGAAAGGCAGACGCTGGGACCTGGAGCTCTACCCTATGGAACGAGGGCTGGAATGAGGGCTGAGGGTAGAAGGCCAAAATAAAAACTGGTGAGAGGAGTGCAAATTGCATTTTGGAAACCTTTCTCCCCAAATGGTTTCTGGTGTAACAGCTGCTGGGTAAATTTAACTATCTGGGCCCATAAAAGTAACCCAGGACGTGAACCAGGAGGCCCTGTGTTCCAGCTTGGCCCTGCTGTTCACTGGTTTGGGACCCCTCTAGGTGATATATGGCTCTGTTCCCTGTGAAATGGGGTCATAGGCAGTATGGGGTGTTTTGTGAGTTCATTTGTCCTCATATCTGTCTGCCCTTTTTGTGCCTGTGTATCCATCAAAATTCCGTAAGTCCTTCTCTCATGCCCAACATGGCACTGAGTGCCAGAGACGGGGGGAAAGAGCGAGATAGGGATGGTCCAGCTGTGGGAGGATTGGGCTGGGGGTGGGGGAGGAATGTGGAGCATCTTGGAAGCCAGAGGAAAAGCCTAACTAAGCCTAGCTGGAGTAGGGGAGGGGCTCGAGGCCTGCTTCCTAGAGGTATCCTGCTTCCACTGCCTGCAGTACCCACTCAAGCCCACTGCTCTCCCTGCCCTCCCCAACCCATCGCAGGTCGACAAGGAGGTCTCGTGCCAGGGTCTTGGCCTGCTCCAGGTCCCCTCGATGCTCCCACGGGACATCGAGGCCCTCGACCTATCTGGAAACCAGCTGCAGCGTGTCCTGGCCTCCCCCCTGGGCTTCTACTCAGCACTTCGCCGCCTGGACCTGAGCACCAACGAGATCAGCTTCATCCAGACGGGTGTCTTCCAGACCCTGCCCCACTTGGAGCACCTTAACCTGGCCCATAACCGCCTGGCGGCGGGCACTATGCTGAGTGCCCCTGGCCTGGGCCCCCTGCCTCATGTGACCTCCCTGGACCTGTCCGGGAACAGCCTGTACAGTGACCTGGTGGAGGGGCTCTTGGGGGAGGCGCCCGCCCTGCGCACCCTCTCGCTGGCCCGGAACAGCCTGACCCGCCTGGCCCGCAGTACCTTCTGGGGCACGCCCGCACTTGAGCGGCTCGACCTCCACAGCAACGTGCTCATGGACATCGAGGACGGGGCTTTCGAGGCCCTGCCCCACCTGGCCCACCTGAACCTGTCCAGGAACTCCCTCACCTGCATCTCTGACTTCAGCCTCCAGCAGCTCCGAGTACTTGACCTGAGCTGCAACAGCATCGAGGCCTTTCAGACAGCCCCTCAGCCCCAGGCGGAGTTTCAGCTGGCCTGGCTCGACCTTCGGGAGAACAGACTGCTCCATTTCCCCGACTTGGCCGCGCTCCCCAGACTCATCTACCTGAACGTATCCAACAACCTCATCCGGCTCCCGGAGGGGCTACCCGATCGTGGCCAGGGCCTCCACGCGCCTTCCGAGGGCTGGTCGGCCCTGCCCTTCTCGAAGCCCAGCCAGAATGAGAGCGGCCACCCCCTCTCCCAGCTCCTGAACTTGGATTTGAGCTACAATGAGATCGAGCTGGTCCCCGAGGGCTTTCTTGAGCCCCTGACCTCCCTTCGCTTCCTGAATCTCAGCCGGAACTGCCTACGAGCTTTTGCAGGGCCACGCGCTGGCTTCCTGCCTTGCCTCGTGCACCTGGACATGAGCCACAACGCGCTAGGGACGCTGGCGCTGGACTCCAGGGCCCTGGGGTCTCTGCGGACGCTGCTCCTCCAGGACAATGTCCTCCAGGACCTGCCCCCATACACCTTCGCCGGCCTGGCCAGCCTGCAGAGGCTGAACCTTCAGGGAAACCGGCTCAGGCCTTGTGGGGGGCCAGCCGAGCCTGGACCCCTGGGGTGCGTGGCCTTCTCCAGCCTCTCCTCCCTCCGCATCCTCAACCTGGCGGATAATGAGATGGAGAGGCTGCAGGCGGGTGCCTTCCTCCACACACCACTCACCGAGCTGGACCTCTCCGCAAACCCAGGGCTGGACGTGGTCTCAGGGGCCCTGGCTGGCCTGGAGGCATCCTTGGAGGTCCTGGCCCTACAAGGCAACGGGCTGACCGTCCTGCAAGTGGACCTGCCCTTCTTCAGCTGCCTTAAGCGTCTCAACCTGGCCGAGAACCGCCTGAGCCGCCTGCCAGCCTGGACACAGGCCGTGTCCCTGGAGGTACTGGACCTGAGGAACAACAGCTTCAGCCTCCTGCCGGGCAGCGCCATGGGAGGCCTGGAGACCAGCCTCCGTCACCTCTACCTGCAGGGCAACCCTCTGAGCTGCTGCGGCAATGGCTGGCTGGCCGCCCAGCTGCACCGGGGCCGTGTGGACGTGGACGTCACCCAGGACCTGACCTGCCGCTTCGGCTCCCAGGAGGAGGTGGCCTTGAGCCATGTGCGCCCCGAGGACTGTGAGAAGGGGGGGCTCAAGAACATCAACCTCATCATCATCCTCACCTTTGTGCTGGTCTCAGCCATCCTCCTCATCACCCTGGCCACCTGTTGCTGTGTCCGCCGGCAGAAGTTCAACCAACAGTACAAAGCCTAAGGCAGTGCAGCCCGGAGACCTTCCAGGTCTGCTGGGGAGCTGGAGGCCCAGACAGGGGTGGGGCCTGACCCAAGGTCACATGGCGAGCCAGGGTCGGAGAACGCTGGTCTCTGCATCGCAGCCCAGGGATGCTCTCCTCATGTCCCGCGGTCTTGGTGGGTGACCCACATCCCAGGCCACAGGTGGGGTCCAGCTGTGGGGACTGGAAGCTGGGTGCTTTCAGGAGCGACAGAGAATAAGGCTGACCTGTCTGGTCAACAGATCTCCACCAGGCATGTGTTTCATGCCACATTGTGCTGTGGGCACTGTGGACGCACCCTGGGTCTCGAGCAGCTCCGAGTCCTGGTGGGGGGGCGGCCGCGAAGTCACACAGTGGCCGTGCAGGGTGGAAGGCCAGGGCTCCGGGGTGCTGCAGCCCCAACTGGCTGGGGTGTGGGGAGTCCTGCCCCGCAAGGGCCAGGGGCAGGAGGGGCGACACTGGGAAGTCTCGTCTGAGATGCATCCAAGTAGACTCTTTGTCACTTCTTCCCATTATGACTTTCAGCTTCTCTGGAGCACAAAGAGCTCGTGACCGGAGGGGAACCCGGGGCCCATGGGTAGGTCTTGGATCCAGCTCTGTGACTGCAGCAGCTCCCACAGAGCCTGGAGTTCTGGCTGCAGTGCCGGACCATTCCATTTCCTGCTCTGAACAGGCTCTTTCCCTGCCTGGCTCTTGCAGGGGCACATACTTGCCCCAGGACTGCTCCAGCCCCCCACCTCCCTCCGAAGGCACCCTGTTCATCCCCAGCGCCCCCACCCTGACTGGTGAGCCCAGAGTTAGAGCCTTAAGTGCCCGCTTCTGTTTTGTACCCGGCTTGCTGATGGTGGGAACATGCCTGCCCTCTGAGGTTGGTATTTAATCCATTCAGGGTTCTCTAGCCAAGAAACGCCAGACCTGAGATTCGAGTTCAAATCCTTCTGTCTCCCCGGCCTGACCTTTGTCACTGCGGGGCAGTGGGCTGTGAGGTGGACAGGAAATGGCCCCATGTCGAGGGAGCAGGGCCTGGGAGCATCCTGGGGGTCCCATCCCTACCACTCCTCTCCTTCCTCTCTCCCCGGCAGACAGGCCCAGGCTGCCTCCTTCTCTGCCTCAGTTTCCCTTATTCCCTTCTTTGCGACTAGTGTGTGTTCACCTTTTGCTCTTGTGTTCCCTGTTCATTGAGCACAGCCTGGAGTTTGAGACCATGGAGTCCAACCTCCCCCATTGCACATATAGGGAAACTAAGGCTGATCAAGAGACTGGAACTTGCTCAGAGATTCATAGGTCAGTGGTAAAGCCCTTGACCAAAGTGGATTCAGACCTCATCACAGGTGTGAAGGGGATTTAGGGGCTGGGCCTGAGTGATTTCCTTCTCTTTCAGCTGTCCTATCACAAGATAATGCTGGCTCCAAATGTTTTTGGGTCCTCATCACACAGGGACATTTTCCCCCTAGAAGAGTGGGTAGAAAAACCCATCTAGGTATAACCCCCTTTTCCTCATGCCCTGGAATCATGAGCTGTCCAGGAAGCCCAGGGTCAGCCCAGGACCCTCTGTCGTTGTCTTCACTATCTCATCCATGCTTGGCCTGTGGTCTGGCTCATCATGGTGCTTGGTAAAGTGTGAGACAATGAAAACACCCTTCTCTCTGCCTCATTTTATAGACAAGAAAACTGAGGCCCAGAAAGGGTCAAGGACTCAGGGAGTCAGTGGCAGAGTCGGGGCTAGAAGCTGGTGTCCTCGCCTCAGCCTCGGGCCCGGCTGGTGTGTGAGGCAGCCAGGTGGACCCAGTCATGGTTGGGATCACAGCCACAGGTGCTCCCTGCCTAGAAACACTCTTCCTCAGGCCTGGAGGGCAAGGTGTGGGCACCTTCAGGCCTGATATCTGAAAACACTACACAATGCTGCTCTCCCTTCCAGGACCAGGCCGCAATGCTGGCCTGGGGACCAGCTCTTGTATAACCCACATGAATGTATTAAAATATAATTTTGGAGAAAGAGCCTGCCCGCCTCCTCCTTGCTGCACCCACCTGAAATCCTTCTATGTCCATCACGGTCTTTGAGTCCTCATGGCAAATACTGCAGAAGGGAGACTGAGGCTCTGGGTCCTCACCACTCTGGACCTTGGGGCCTCAGCCCTCATTCCCTGGCCACACCCTGACCCTCACCCTCAACAAGCCCTGACCCCACCCAGCCCTTCCTTTTTGGGCAGCTTCTGTTCTCCAGTTCTCTCTCTGCTTAGCCTCCTGCCTCATGGCAGATCTGGGCCGTGTGGTCTGTCCTGCCCACTGTCTGGGGCCTCTGTCTACAGCCTCTGGTCTCTCTTCACACCTTCCTTGCACACTGTGTCTGTGTTGAAGTCTTGTCTATTTGAAAAATAGTAAAAAACAAAAACAAAAACAAAAAAAACCACAAAACAAAACAAACAAACAAAAAAACCTTAAACCACTTTCCATTTCTTTTTCCTTCATGGGTAAACTTCCTGGAGAAGTAGCTCCCTCCTCCTCCCCTCCACTCTCAACCCAGTCCAGGTGCCTTGGCCCTCCCAGCCCCCTGCTCCCAGCCTCACACTGCCCTGGCTGAGGTCACCAAGGATCTCCTTTGCTGAACTCTGTGTGCTTTCCAGACTGCACCTCCTTGACCCCTCAGCTGGGGGTGGGGTCGGGGTTCTTCCCCCATCCTCCATCAACCACGCCCTCCCCTCGGCACACTCTTCTTCACATCTAGGCCCCCCGCACCTGTTCCCGCTTTGCTCTCAGACCGCTCCTTCTCAGACTCTGCTGTGAGTTCCTCTTCCTGGCAGCATCTGAGTGGTGATCATCAGGACTGGGTCCCAGGCCCTCTTCCCTCAGGAATGCCATCACCCTCACTGTCATCGCTACTCCATTGTTCTGACGACACCACATCTCTGTCTCCAGCCCCAGCCAGCCCTGAGCACCCAGCTCCAACACCCTTAAACCCAGAGGCCTCCCCAGCTGGAGAGCTAAAGTTCTCCCAGGGGCCAGAGAATTGAGTGAGTGGTCAGGCTACCGTGCAAGACTGACCTGGAAGTAGAGCAGTCCTGGATCCTGGAAGGGAACTGGAGGGTGAGGATGTGGGCTGTGAGGTCTGGGCGAAGGGACAAGAGCCACCTCACCCGCGGGGTGGGTGTGGGGTGGGTGAGGGGCTCTGAGATGGGGTCAGGACGGCAGGGAGTTCCCTTAGCCTCTGCTTTGCAGATCCCTTTGCCTGACCTCATGTGGCCCTGTCTCCCCTTCTCAGCTGCCTGAGTCCCAGATGCTACTCCCTTCATCCGTGCCTATCTTCTCTTCCCTACTTCCTCTCCCACAGACTCCAGCTCGGTGATGCTCTCCCTCTTCTATCCCCAAACATCCTGGAGATTTCTCCAAGGCAATTTCTCTGGGCTTTGACCTCTCACCTCCCAGTTCCTACTCCAAAGGAAAATTTCAAATGCCTGTTTCATAGATGGGGCTGGGGTAAGAAGGCGTGTGACTCACTGGCCTGGCATATAGTAGGTGCTCAGTGAAGGTCTAAGGGAGAGCAACAGCATAGGCTGAGCTCGGCCCAGGGCTCTGCGGGCCTCCAAATGAGGTTTTCCCAGCAAACAAGCGAGTTTGCTCACCTGGCCAAGACCCCCAACAAAGCTGAAATTCCTGGACACTACTGCCAACTAGGTCATCAGAGCATCCAGCGAGCTCCAGGGCAAGGAGAGGTCGTCGTCCCTTCGTGTCTCAGCCTGCGGTGCCAGGCCGCCCAGCCCAGGCACCTCAGTAAGCTGCCCAGGCACCTCAGTAAGCTGCTGTGGTCCTCTGGAGGCTCGGGGGCCTGGTGGGCTGGAGGGGAGGCAGGCAGCACCCACGGCCCACTAGCTGCCCTGATTTCTCAGTCCCCTGGCTGTCACTGCCTCCCCCCACCCACCCCCGGGCCCTGGAGCTACCATCTGCTCTCTGTGCCCCTGTCCTTCAGGCAGCTCACAAGGGCCCTGCGGTCCATCTTTTTCTGGCCACGTCCAACCCTATGCTCTGAGCTGTCGGTTATTGACCACTTCCGGGTCAGCCCTGCACTCAGCACTTGATATACATTGTTTTATGTAATTCTTTTTTTTTTTTAAAGATTTTATTTATTTGACAGAGAGAAACACAGCCAGAGAGGGAACACAAGCAGGGGGAGTGAGAGAGGGAGAAGCAGGTTTCCCGCAGAGCAGGGAGCCCGATGTGGGGCTTGATCCTGGGTCTCCGGGATCATGACCTGAGCCGAAGGCAGTCGCTTAACCAACTGAGCCACCCAGGCACCCCTGTTTTATGTAATTCTTATCATCTTTGAAGAGAATTCAATTATTATCAACCTCCTTTTAAAGAGACAGAGACTCGGGTGCCTGGGTGGCTCAGTGGGTTAGAGCCCCTACTTTCGGCTCAGGTCATGATCTCAGGGTCCTCGCATCGAGGCCCGCATAGGGCTCTCTGCTCAGCAGGCAGCGTGCTTCCTCCTCTTTCTCTGCCTGCCTCTCTGCCTGCCTGTGATCTCTGTGTCAAATAAATAAATACAATATTAAAAAAAAAAAAAAAGAAACAGAGACTCAAGTTCCCACAGCATAAAGCACCAGAGCTGGAACCCCGGTGTGCCTGGCTCCAAGCCAGCGAGCTTAACCATGGGGTTCCCAACACCAGGCTCTCTCCCAACTCCTCCCTGAAATGTCTCACCCCACCCTGACCCACCTGCCATACTCCTGTTTCAACCCCGGTCTGTACCACTTCTTCTGGGGAGTCTGCCCTGATTTCCCTCCATGGCCCCAGGCTGCTATGGGCCACACGGTGAGGATTTTTGCCTCAGCTGCTACCAGATTAAGCTCCTGGAGGGGTTCCACCCGAGTCCTTTCTGTGTCCCCAGGGCCTGTGAGCCAACACAGAAGGTCCAGAAAAGATTTCCTTCTGAATGCATGACCTCAGCCCTGCAGGACTTGTGGGGATTAAGCTCAGCCCTCAGAAAGAGAAGAGGCTAGTGGGTTCACAGACAGTTGTAGGGGCACAGAGGAGACAGAGGGGGATGCAGGACAGGGTCTGTCTGGGGCACCAGGGGCCAATATCCTCTACTTCCCTCCACTTTCTTCTTCCTCTGGGACTCCGTCTTATCTTCTCCTTCATTTCCTCCTTCCCCCACTCTTCACTTCTCCTTTCCCTCCCTTGGTCGTCCCCCTCCTCCCACCCGGCCACCAGCCCAGAAGCAGTTGGGGCTGTGGCAGCTGAGAGTGAGGAGGGGCAGAGGGGAGGGAGGCCCGAGCTGTTTATAGGAACCGGAGTAACTCCATCCGTCAGCACTGTTTGGAGCGGGAGACCAAGCATAATAAATACCTTGGCTCCTCCCCAGCTGTGCTTTTCCTGAACTTGGCCATTCGAACTCTAAATCTCTCTGGCCCGCTGGTTCTCAGGATCCAGCTCCCACCCCACCCCACCCGCCTCCAGCCCCACCCTCCTCCCACCTCCCACCAAGCTGCCCTGGAAAGAGCCCTGCCTCTGGGACCAGAAACGCAGGGCAAAGTCCAAGCTTTGCTTTGGGTGTAGGGCAAACCCAACCACTTGTCTGGGCTTCTAAATCCCATCCCTAAAATGGGGTCATAATCACGGCCCACCGAATGCACAGGGCTGTTCATGTTTTAGGCCTGAGTAGCTTGAGCACCCGCTCTGTGCTGGACCCCGCACGGTTCCTGGGAACAGTCAGACAGGGCCTCTGCGTATTGGGTGGAAGGAGAGGCCACACCACATCACACGCAGGAAGTGGTCAGTGCCATGAGGGAGGTCCAGATTTTGTTTGCAGCAGGGAGCAGCCACTCCAGCTGGAGGAGTGAGAGGAGTCTTCGAAGGACATCTGGACCGGCCAGGCGGCGAAGGGTAGGATTTCAACACGCGGAGGTGGGGAAAGGCTCTTCCAGGCAGAGTGAATGGGAGACAAGGAAACTCGGATCTGGACAGGACAGAGGAGTCTGCAACTCTGTCCTCTCTGGTCCTTTAGCACCTTCCACTCCACCTTCCAGGCTTCTGGAATCTTCTTTCCTTCCCTGGAGAGCTTCCAACTCATCCACGTCATGGATATGTTCCTGGAATTCTGCAGTCATGCCCCAACCCGCACCCCCCACTACACACACTGAAAGTCACCCTAGAAAGTGGAAGACCCAGATGAGGGGAAAAGTCAGTGGCCAACAGTACATGTTTCTGCAATGAATAAGGGAATAAATGCATAAAGGAATGAATGGGAGAATGAGTCAATGAGAAGGAGAAAAAGTGAGTAAGGGAATTACTGCATTCAGCTGACATTTCTTCAGCCCCTGCCTCATACCAAAGGTAGGGGCTGTGCATATGAGATCCCATCCCTCCCCATGCTTGCTGTCTGTCGGAGGAAATGGGCGTTCACACCGGGGTGTGCTTGCACACACGCACACACACGCGCGCAGATAAAGACAGAATGGCACCTGTGATGAGTCCAATGAGGGGAACCAACTTGGGGTGTAACTGAGATGGGCTAACTGAGATGCCCTCTCTGAGGATGCCAGCTATAAGCAAGCCTGAAGAAGGACTTAAGATGAGAGAAGGGATTAATAATAGTCCTTCTCACCTCTTGCCCCCACCCCCATGGATTTACCATAAACGTCCTGGACGATAAGAGCCAGAAGGGCCAATTTTAAGAGCCCTGTGGCCAATTTTCATGTGCTGAAAGCAGCCCCCTACACTGGGACCCTCTCTGTCTTCTCTCTCTCCCTCAATGTCCTGACTGTTCTATTGTAGAATCACAGAGGAAAATATAGAAGGCCACATATTCATTGGTGGGAGGTGTCGCCAAGAGAGGGGACCCAGGGGTCAGGCATTGTTGGGGTAGGGAGCATAGGCCGCAGGGTAGAATGGGCGTGGCTCCCTCCATTTCTCCATCATCCGTATTAGCTTGCACCAACCCTCCTCTTTCATCCTATGTAATTTAGAACAGTGTCAATCTATGTGTGTTTAGTAACATTTTCTGTGTGTTTTCTCCATAATTATCTTGACACATTTAAATTACACGCAAATACACATCATGCATGTGTCATTGTTTTATAAAAATAAGATCACTGTGAATACATTTTCCTGCATCTTGCTTTTTTTATTCAACAATATTCCAAGGAAATCCCCCCTCCCCAAACAAACTTATATAGCTCGAATTAAAAAAAATTTTTTTAAAGATTTTATTTATTTGACAGAGAGAAACACAGCCAGAGAGGGAACACAAGCAAGGGAGTGAGAGAGGGAGAAGCAGGCTTCCCGCCGAGCGGGGAGCCCAATGTGGGACTCGATCCCGGGTCTCTGGGATCATGACCTGAGCCGAAGGCAGTCGCTTAACCAACTGAGCCACCCAGGCGCCCCTCGAATTAATTTTTGACAGTACATAATATTCCATAGTGTGAATATTCCCTAATTTATTCAGCTGTTAACCATTTGATACACATTCACTTTTTTATTTTTCTTGTCACTATAAACATACTGAAAAATTGTTCATATGTCCCTATTTCTAGGAGTTGTACTTCTGCTAGATAAGCTCTTACAAGTGAAATTCTAGATCAGGGGATAGATAGTATATATGTGGTATGGATGATTTTAATAAAGCTTATTTTTACAAAAGTAATGTTTCACCTTTCCATAAACAACTTATGAGAGTATCTTTTCTGCATTTCCCTTCCAGAAATGCAGGTAATATCTCGAGAGAGAAGTCTAGAAAGTGGTCTCCCGTTATTACTTTAAATTACATTTCTCTATTGGTGGATCTGAGTAGATTTTCCTTTGCCGTTTAGAGGGACTCTTCCATGAATCCCGCATTTCTGCCTTTGCCTGTTTTTCTGTTATCTTTTCCTTCTCAATGTGTAAACTTCATTGTACACTGTAGTTATTCAACTTTATCCAGCACTTTTATAACAAAAGCTTTCCAAATCTCTCATTTGTCTATTGACTTTGCTTATGTATCTTTACCCCCCAGTGTTTTGGGTGCCTCGCTTTTCCTTCAGAGCTTTTGATTAGATTGTTCAACTCAGATTGTTCGTATAGTCTTCTAGGTTTCTTTTCCTTCTTTCATTTTTTTATATTTAAATCTTTAAGTAATCTGAAATGTATTTTTGATTATGGAATTGTGTGGTTGGTCCAATTTTATTTGTTTCCAGATGAAGAGTGATTGTGTCAGCATCATTTAATTATTTAATAATAATTTAAAGTTCACTCAATCAAATATTAAATTCTGAAATATGTTTTCTATCTATTTCTGGATTTCCCCCCTGTATTTTTCACTGATCTATGTCTTATACCAATATGCTAGTGACTGATTTTAGAATTTGTTCTAATATGTCTAAGGTAAGTCCTCTTGCATTGCTATTATCTTCCATAAATTTTGGGCTATTTTCAGGCATTTCTTCTTCCAAATAGACATTTCATGCTGTTTGGAATTCATCTGGGGAGTTTTGACATTTCTGTGCTATCCAAGCCTGTCATCCAAGAGCATGATATGTCTTTCCTATTGTCCAGAACTTGTTTTCAATCCTTCCACGAGATTGTGTAGCTTTATTCATGTGGGCCTGGGTCTTGCTTGTTAAACCTGTTCCTAACTCTTTTGTATTTTTTGTCAATATTGTAAATGGGATATTTTTTCTATTTCCATTTTTATGTGCTTATTTTCAAAACAGAGGCAAGCGATTGGTTTTGTATATTTATCTTGCACCCAATAACCTTATCAATTTTTCTCCACTCAAATAAAGGTTTTTGTTTGTTTCTTTTGGTTTTGCATGCGTTTTTGCTTTCTGTTTCTCTGCTACAGACTCTTGGGCTTTCTAGGTATACAATCATTAAATGACCTCATTGTTCCCACAGCTCCCTTGATACCCTCCCCACAGCAGCATCTGCCTCCCCCAGGCCTCTCTTGCCTGGTCTGCAGCCTGTTTGCAGGGACACCTCCCACCCCCTCTGCCCACCACAGAGCCTCTTCTTCCATATTCTCTCTTCCCAAGACAGGGCTCTCCATCCTCTGTCTCCCTGATTTGCAGGAGCAGAGTGAAGGTGTGAGTGGGAAGAGCTCAGAATCCCTGCTGCTTTGTTCCACCCTAACTGACATTCTGTCCTCCTCCTAGAGCAAAGGTTGAAAACTGGAGTCCTCTGCGCCAGATTTAGCCTTTTGGCATGTTTTATTTGGCCCACACAGTGGTTTATTTCGAATCTGGTTTAATTGCCAACATTTAAAAATTGGAAGAATTGTTTTATATGAGAGCATATCAAATCTGGCTTTCTGATTTTTCTTAAAATCCTGGGAAATCTGAGAGCCTGGGCCCCAGCCAACAGGGCAGTGAGTGGCGCAAGCTGTGGAGTGCTATCTCCTCCCTAGACATGAGCTTCTCAAAAGCAGGTGTCATCTTGTCCGTCTTTACTCCAGCACCTGACACAAAGCCTGGCTCCAGGCAGCAGTCATGAAAGTTCAATTTCTTTCGTTCTGTGTCATGCACACATTTCAAGAACATGTGAAAGTACAGTCTCTTACAGCAAGGGTTCTGATGTTTATTGTACCATGGTCCCCTTGGCAGTCTGTTGAAGCCTACGGACCCCTTCTCAGAATAAGGTTTTTTAATTTGTAAAACAAAAAATGTACATGATCACAAAGGAAATAAGTTCTATTGGCTGCAGTTATCAAAATATTAAAAAAAGAATTGTGACTGAGTGACAGATGCTTTTATTAACATATTAAATAATGAATCTAGTGGTAGATCTAATAACTACCGTAATTTCAAAGCACTGATGAGCATGAACGATATTTTGAGAAATCTGCAACAACCATAACAAGGCATGAAATCATCTGTGATTTTTGTTGGTGAAGGGACTGCTAATGTAACAGATACTGCAAATATTCCAGGGGTTTGTACAAGGTTTATACCCATGATGGAAAGAGCTACTATGTTTTGATTCAGGGCTAATGATGAAAATAAAAATGTATTTTTTTCCCCATCCAAGTTCATAGACCTCAAGAATTTTACCCGTAGGCCCCCTGGATCTCAGTTCAAGGACACTGCTTTGGGGAGAAGGTGCTCATGGCAGATCCAATAGAACCACAGTAACAGAGAAACACAATCCCATAGAAACCTCCCCAGTCTTGGGTGTTCTCGTTCAGGGTGGGGTTGGGTGTAAATTAGATCACTTTTTCTGGAGGCCTCTTAGGCAATATGTTCCAAGAATCTTAAATATGTGCATCTGCTTTAACCTAGCAATTCTGTTTCTAGGAGTTTTTCCCAAGGAAATAAAGATGAAGCCAAAGGAAAATTGAGTGTGAGCACACATCCAGCTTTTGTGGGGCCTGAGTTTCTACAATGGAGGGGGACCCTGCAGCTGAAGCTTTATCAGCGTCTCATAAATTGGCCCAATCATAGCATTTATACTAATAATCTAAAATTAGAAATAACCTAACACAGCCAACAATTGGAGTTTGATATAGTTATAGTATATCTATACAAGGGAATACTGAAGAGTCATTTAAAGCGATATGAGGGGGTGCCTGGGTGGCTCAGTTTGTTAAGCATCCGACTCAGGAATTTCAGCTCAGGTCACCATCTCAGGATTGTGAGATCGAGCCCCTCATTGGGCTCTGTGCCCAGTGGGGAGTCTGCTTGAGATCCTCTGTCTTGCCCTCTCCCTCTGCCCTTCCCTCCACCCTCCTCTCTCTCTCTCAAATAAATAAATAAATCTTAAAAAAAACCCACCTCTATAATGATATGAATGTAGGGGTGTATTTACTGACATGGAAAGATGCTCAAAACATAGTATGAAGTCAAAGAACAGGTCATAAAGTACATGTAAGATCCCACTTTGTTAAAATAAGATAATAGTTATTTGTAATCGGATGTTAAATGGGACTTGTGCCATCTCAGAATCGCTGATGTCCCTCAGAGCCACAAAAGTAGCCCCAGACACAAACCAGCAGGACAAGAGCAAAGATGGTGATGTCCTCGTCCCCTCACCTGCCTCCCACCTGGCGGCAGGCACCATCCTGGGACAGGGGCGGAGACAGTTGTCTGAGTACCTGGCATTCCCCTCCCACCCCGACATGGCTGAAGTCATGTGACCGTGGCTCCCCGTGAGCTTAGAGGACACAGAACGCGAGACCACATCTTGCATGGAAGGGTTTAAAGATGAGAGGAGGGTGGCAGCAGCCCTGGGGTAGTCCGAGGCAGGGATGGGGGCAGCCGTGTGAGCAGCCTGTGCTTCCAGAGCCTGCCAGCAAAAGAGAGGACTATTGCCTGTGGGATCTACTGGACACAGTGCACTATGGCTGACTCTGAGTCATTCTGGGAGATCTCCGCCTGAGATGCCTGCCGTGCTTCTGCAGAAGGACTTGCCGGCAGGCGTGGAGAGAACAGGCTCTGGGGTCAGCCAGAGGTTACTGACCCAGTAAGAGGTTACTGCATGTACCCTGAGCCCAGGAACCAGGGGGAAGGGTCCATAAAGAAGGTCCTGCACAACCCAGAAAAGTGTTGGCCTATGAGCAAGGACCAGAACGTGGGCAACTGCCACCCAGAGGAGTCTAACGCTAGTTTACAAAATTCCAGATCTAGCACTTTCTTTTACCCTCCCCTGACCCGCATACTGCTCTGAGCCTTGATTCAAAGATGCAGAACAGAAAGAGAGGCAAATGATCCTTGCATTCCTTACTGCAGCTTTCTGAACTCTGTCTGAGAGCAGTAGGGGAGGAGAGGAGGTTTGAGAAACTCAGGTTGGTTCATTTGTTTGCTTGTATCATTAAGGTGTAATTAACAGATGGTAAAATCCACACTTTGCAGAGTTCTCAGAGTTTTGATGAGCGTACACAGTTGTGTAACCACGACCATAGCCAAGATATCAAACATGGCCATTGCCAAGGAAAGTTCCCTTGTGACCCTCTCTAGTCAACCTCCTTCTTCATCTCCAGCCGCTAGTAATCAGATCTGTTTCTGCTACAGTTTTGCTTTTCCCAGAATGTCATACAGATGAAATCACACAATATGTTGCCTTTTGAGTCTGGGCTCTTTCACTTTCTGCAACACACTTGAGGTTCATCCACATTGTTGAAGAGATCCAAGTCTTCTCCTAGTACTGAACAGGGCTCCATTAAACAGCAGTACTACAAGCTGTGTAACCATTCACTTCTTCAGGGACATCTGAGTTGTTTCCAGTTTGGGCTGAAATTATAAATAAACCTGCTCTAAACATTCCCATTTGGTTTTGGTTCAGACATACATTTTCTTTTCCATCGGGTAAAACCTGGGAGTGAGATGGTTGGGTCCTAAGGCAGGTGTATATTTCACTTTCAAAACTGTTTTCCAAAGTGATTGTTAAAGGTTTAATTCCCATCAGCAATGTGTAAGACCTCTACTGGCTCTCCATCCTCACCAACACTTGGTACTGTTTGTTGATCTATTTATTTTTTTTTATTGTTACTAAAATTTTTTTTTCCCAGTGTTCCAAGATTCATTCCCCATTCCCCACACCCAGTGCTCCATGCTTTAGGTGTCCCCAGTACCCACCACCAGGCTCTCCCATCCCTCCAACCCCCTCCCTCCAAGTCCCTCAGTTTGTTTCCGTGTCCAAAGTCTCTGTTGTTTC